>LTAE01008273.1:4525-15660 GCA_001647135.1 Pontederia paniculata | reverse complement strand
CTTGAAGAAGGACATAGTGAACTCCGAAGATCTCGTGGAGAAGATCGGAGCGGGGACGTAGGCCAGGAGTTCGGCCGAACCTCGATAACAAACTGTGTGTTTGTTCTTGTGTTTGTTCTTCTTACTCTTCTCTCTCTATTTGTGTTTATATTCATATTTGTTTGCTTCCGCTAATCATAACACATCTAGATTAAAAGAAGAAGAACTAAAGATTTTTAATATACCAATTCACCCCCCCCTCTTGGTGCCATTCTAGATCCTACAAACCTCGTAAGAATTGTTTAAAACTAAACTTTGACTAAAACTTGCGGTGAAATATGCTTTATCATGTCATCTTTATCATCCTAATCCAATGCTTGTTGTCATCGTAGATTCAGAATTTATATTGATCATATCTTTAACCATTTCTTCTTCTTTTTATCGTATTTTGTAGAAGAATCATTTTATCCAACTCAGTGTACCCATCTCATTAGCTTGTGAGATTAGATTAAGGTAATAATACAATCCTCGTGGGAACAATAACTCGACTCATCTTTAACTGTAACTTGATAATGACTAGTGCACTTGTTGGCGATATTTTTAGGACACATTAACACACATCACAAATAGGAAGAGCAACATCTTTATATTTATATTCTTAGCACTATTCCTCACTTGTGGATCGTTGACAACTTTGGTCTACCTCAAAGCCCAACATATGGACAATTTAGGGAGGAAATTAATTTTTCTAATACGCGCAACGTCGAGTTTGAACTAAGGACCTCTAGCTCTGATACAAGGTGTTTCACACAAAATATAAAGCTGATGGTAGTTTTGATCGCTACAAATCTCGTTTAGTCGCAAAAGGATTTCATCACAACCAGGAGTAGATTTTATAGACACCTTCAGTCCAATCATAAAACCTACAACAATTGGCTTGATGCCTACTCTCATTGTTACACACAAATGGCAAATCAAACAACTATTCTTATGCTTTTCTTCATGGTGATTTACATGAGACAATTTTTATGGAGCAACCATCGAGTTTTCGTGATGAGCTTCATCCTCAATATATCTTTCGCTTGAGGAAATCTCTTTATGGTCTCAAATAGGCGATGATACAGGCTTGGCTCTCCAAGTTGCAGTCTGCTCTTATTGGTTTTGGCTTTGTTGCATCCAAAATTGATACATCATTATTCATTTTCCATCATAATAGAGATACATTATTCACTTTAATTATGTGGATGACATTATTATGACAAGTTCTTCTTCAGCTTTGCTTGATGACTTGGTTCACCATCTTAAATCCTTCTTTGAATTGAAGGACCTCGGTCAACTTCATGTTTTCTTGACATTAAGGTAGTTTCGCTCCCAAATGGTTTACTTCTCTCGTACTAGAAATATGTCCTAGATCTTCTCCGTCGTGCTGGCCTTCAAGATGCTTATGGTGTTTCTTCTTCGATGACTGCCAACACAAAAGTTTTAGCATTACAAATGATTCATTCTCTGATGCTCTTCTTTATCGTCAACTGATTGGAGCTCCCAACTATTTGACCATTACTCATCTTGACATTTCCTTTGCAGTTAGCACTGTTAGTCAGTTCATGCACAATCCATCTATTCAGTAGCGATAAGCTGCATGTGAAACGTATACTTTGTTATTTATACGCTACTGCTGGTTACAGTCTTCATATATCTCATGCTACTTCTCCAATTTTTCATCCCTTTTTAGATGCAAACTAGGCTAGATCTGTTAGTGATAGAAAGTCTGTTAGGGGATGTCTTGTGTACTTTGGCTCCACATTGATTTTCTGGTGTGCATGTAAATAACATATGCTTTGTCGCTCCTCCATAGAGTTTGAATACCGAGCAATTGCTGATACCACTGCTGAAATTGTTTGGTTCCGCTCCTTGCTTCAGGAACTTCACATCCTATTGTCTAAAGTGCCTATTTTATTGTGTGATAACTTGAGAGCAATGTACTTAACGTGAAATCCAATTTTTCATGCTCAACTAAACACTTGATGAAGCAGCTAGCGTGGGTTGTCAGTACATTTCATTTCATCCAAAGATCAGCTAGCTGATGTTCTTACCAAACCTCTTTTGAGTTCCTGGTTTGTCTTTATGAGGGACAAGTTACGGCTTTGTACTCCTCAAACTTGAGATGGCATATCGACAATATCTTTATATGTATATTCTTAATACTCCCTAAGTGTGGGTCGATGACAACTTTAGTCTAGCCCAAAGTCTAACACGTGGACGACTAAGGGATAAATTTTATTTTCAATACGAGCAACGTCGAAGTTCGAGCTCAGGACCTCTGACTCTGATACCATATTAAATTAGATTTTCTACCAACAATCCTAAAAGCTTAAGCCCAATAGGAAGAGCAACATCTTTATAATTATATTCTTAACAAAATAATGACTACTTAAATATTAAAATTACAAAGAATAAAAATATATTGATCGATTCGATTATGAGACTAATTTAGAAATGTATAAGTTAAGTGTATAATTATATATAGAAGAAACTAATAGAACTTAATCATGTGTTGGATTAAGTTCTTAGTTCATAGATTTACTCGAATACAGGAGATCCGATGAGGTTGAGCGTAGCCTATGTGAGTGAATTTCATGATCTTAGATATATCCACATCATAGCGGTTCAGTAGATTCATTTCTTTAGCTCATGTGATTAATTATACTTATTAATGATGTGATGGTCGTTTGAGCTATTGTAATAATATGTGACATTCGAAAAAATATTCTGATAATATTGTGATGGTCGTTCCACCTGCTGAAATGACTATGAGGGAGTATGTCTCCTTAAAACATAAGAATGTAGAATCAAATGTGACTCTCCCCGCGATCAACGTGAACAATTTTGAGATCAACCCCTTCATTGTGAGGATGGTCCAAGCTTGCATATTTTGGGACAACCTTGAATAAGAATCTATATGGCCACTAGATAATTTCATTTGGATCTGCAACTTATTCAAGTGCAACCACACATATGAAGATGTAGTCAAGTTGCACCCTTTTTTTCCTTTTTCCTCAAGGGACAGGCATCAACTTGGATGGACACACTACCAACTGGAGAAATCACAACTTGAAAAAAAATTATAGACAAATTTATCACCAAGTTTTGTCCACATCAGAAGACTGTGAAGATGAGGAATGAGTTGAGGTAATTTAATCAAGAGGATGATGAGACTCTGTATGAAGCCTGGGAAAGATACAAGAAAGTTCTAGTCAAAATCTCTAATCATAGAACAACATTATGATAGTCCCAAAGGACATCTACAATGGATTGTTCCAGACAAGGACAAATTTGACTCATCTACTGAAGGTTTTATTTTGAGAAAAAGAGTCCAAAGGAGATATATGAAATCATAGAGGATGTAGCACTAAAATATTGAAAATAGGAGATCCAGAAACTAGAAAACAAGAGGTGTGCTCAACTTAGAGCAAAGTTCAAATATTGAAGTTGTGCTCAGCTGGAGTCATTCGAGATGTTTATGTATCGCACTGTTCAACAATGTGAATTATGTGGAGAGGGTCATTCCTATAATGAATGTCCCCATAATTCAGGGACAAACAAGTTTAAGAACGTCAATTTTGTGGTTGGTTCCTTCCTAGGAACAACAATCCGTTTAGCAACAATTATAACCCGGGGTAGAGGAATCATCCTAATATGGCGTGGGAATAGGGCAATAATAGGTTCAATCCTCTTCAACAAAGTTCTCAGCGTCCACCTGTAGAGCCAAAGAATAAGATGGAAGACTTACTGACTAAGTTTATGAATACCATGGAAACCAAGGTGGCGAATCAAAATATCAACTAGTTGATGTTCTTACAAAACCTCTTTTGGGTTCCCGATTTGTCTTTCTGAGGGACAAGTTACGCTCCTAGAGGTTGAGGAGGCGAATCAACGTCATTATATTTATGTTTTTAATATTCCCTCTCATGTGTGGGCCGATGACAACTTTGGACTAGCCCAAAGTCCAACACGTGGTTAATTAGGGTGGAAATTAATTTTTAATACGAGCAATGTCGAGATTCGAACTCAGGACCTCTGGCTCTGATACCATATTAAATTAGATGTGCTATCAACAATTCTAAAATCTTAAGCCCAATAGGAAAAGCAATATCTTTATATTTATATTCTTAACAGAATGATTACTGTTTAAATATGAAATTTACATATAATAAATATATATTGATCGATTCAATTATGAGACTAATTCAAAAATATATAATTTAAGAATATAATTATATATAGAAGAAACTAATAGAACTTAATCATGTGTTGGATTAAGCTTTTAGCTCGTAGATTTACTCTGATGCAGGAGACTGTGCAAGGTTGAGCATAGCTGATGTGAGTGAATTTCACGATTTTAATATATCCACATCGTAGTGATTCAGTAAATTCATTTCTTTAGCTCATTTGATTAATTATATTAATTGATGATGTGATAGTCATTTGAGCTATTGTGATAATATGTGGTGTTCGGATTTTTTGGCATTTGATATGAATTTTTGTGATATGATTTTTATGGATTCAAATGTTATGATATTGCTTCATTGATATGGATCTTTTGGTTGCACTATCATGTAATATTTTAATGAATCCTGGATGGAAATCAATATGTAAACATGAAATATTTCCATAATGATATTATGACACATCATGCATATGCATTAGAGAGACACATGGTGACTCGTGTTGGAGCGAGATGGAGACATGTGATGATTGAGATGATGCATGATGACGAGAGACCCTCACAATGTCGAGCGACAACTCACATGGGTGAGGTATCCCTCTTGTGGAGGATTGAGATCCTCAAAATGTCGAGCGATAACTCGCGTGGGTGAGGGGTCCCTCACGAGGAGGATGAAAGAGACCCTCATAGTGATGAACGGTGGCTTGCGTGGGCAGGAGTGTCATCCTCACGTAGATGATGATGATGTACTGGCGGATGGTGATGGAGTGTCATGACACATAGATGTAGCCCATTGCATGATATATTTTATTTTGCACATTGGTTGCAAATATTTTCTTATAAAATAATCTATGTATGATATAAGCTTGTATTTGATATAAGCTTGTATTGGATTTAGAGATGCTATTTTTGTTCGGATTTGTTTTATGATTTTCATAATTTGTGAAATTTTATTTCTTATTGAGGTCTTCATGCTCACCCCTCTACTTGTTACTTTTTTTTATGTTTGTAGGTGAGTATGAGGTGATGCTCCTCGAGGAATGATGGATATATGTCCTGCATGCTCACTGAGCACATAAAAGAGCAAATAAGTAGGAGTATTTGTGTTTGATAGATTAGAGAGGATGAGTTTGTTATTCTTTCCTATTCTTTCAGAACAAATATTTTGCCTATTCATTGTGAACCCTAGTGCCTATTGGATGTCATGGAGTATTGTTGAACTCCCGTTCTAAGCATCTGGCAAATTTACTTTTAATATATTTCTATTGGATATTGATATATGATTCAGTCTTAACTCATTCTATATATGTACTTGACGCATATATATACTTTTAGAAAAAAAATCATGTCAAAACTTTTAGCAAATTTCAGAGTTAGTTTTATATTGAGTTGTTGGTCATTAAAGTTTGAATTGAAATTAGTGAAATATTGTAACCCTCTTTTATGACATTCTGGCGTTGGATTCAGGGCGTGACATTTTATCCTCTTTCTTTCTCCATGGATTGGAATGTCTCCTGCTTCGTAGTAGCAATAGCGGCGATGCCCAAAAACTAGGGAGCAGTACCCGAGAAGGTCACATCAGACGAACAATATGTAGTCCATGCTTATGCACTCCAACCTTGCCTACACGTGCTTTACCTTCATATTCAACATCAAGGTGAGGCTGGTGGCGTCCTCGATGCCAATGTGATGGGAGGTAAAGCTGCATGAGAAGGTTTATCTTGAGCTTGTGGTTCTCGCACTCGAAATTGGCTCTTGGAATTTGGTGATGCATTGGCGGAGAAAGCCCTCTCGGTTCATCATCATCTTTGCACTGTTCAATCTCCGGCATGCCCTTCACCCAAGTGGCTCCCGGCACTAGGGCTAGAACTCTGATGACACCTCCTACGGCCTGTACAAGACCATGCACACATTGATGGCACAGAGCATGGCCAATTCGTCTTCTTGATCAACCCCTTCTGTCGCTACTGAAGATGCCCTCCTCATGGCTCGTTGGCAAATCATAGAAGTTCACCTCCTTCGTCGCCATGATCGTAACAATCATAATAAGAATAGTCCTATGTATCCATTAGTTTATGCTCTTATATATAAATTTAGAGAGAGAGAGAGAGACGAGTAGCATAGCAATGAGCTTTGAGTTCTTTATAATTCTTTTAAGTTCTTATGTCCTTGTTTTATGTAGCAGTTTTACATAGAAATTACTTGTCCTTTGTGGAACAAATTGCTCACCTCACTACATCCCCTATAAACTGCAGGGCGCTCACATTCATACACATCTTTTATTGTGTCCTGCCTCTACACAGACATGACGACAAACTCTCTGCAATTGATGCAAACTGTTCTATATATGTGAGAAGCTATATGAGATCGTGCGTAGCTCCCCTCTGCACACACGCAAATGAGAAGCCCTTTGCGATTATTGAAACCTCACGCAAGCTTAGAAACCTCTGAACGCCCGCAGTGATGGTCCAAAGCAATAGGTGTATAGAAGTTTCGATGGTTTCATTGCAGGAAGAAACCCTCGTTGGAAGAGAAAATCCGATGGTTGAACACACACACACACACATATATGTGTGTAATGCCACAAAAATATATATTTATAACAAAATATATCTTAGTGATTTTTTTTCTTTTATTTGAACATAACAACAAATAAAGAAATAATTCCCATTAATTATTTCAATTTTTTGTTCATTATGGCCATTAATCCCCTTATTCTTCCTTTTTCCTCTCTCTCTCTCTCTCTCTCTATCTCTCTCTCTCTCTCTTTTCTCTCTTTCTTCTTTTACCTCTCTCCTTACAGCCAAAACATAATGTGTTCTCATCTTTTTCTTTTTCCCTTTGTGATCTTCTCCTTTCTTGCATTCAAATGAATTGCATGGCATAGGATCGACTGATCAAAATACCGAGTATGATCGGAGTGGAAGAAGATGACTTAGTTCGTGAAGATCAATACTATCATCCAACGAGGTGTGTTAAAATAAATCCAAAATAATTAATGAAATGAAATTTCTGTTAGAACAACACATGTTTGAAAATTTGATCTAATATCCAATCTATCAATATATTGTTTGACATGATACATTGTAATATCCTAAATAATTACCTTTTAACTAATTCACATAATGAAGAATTTAAATTGAGTTTATTACACTATGTGGTAATTAAATTTAAGTTAGCTATGATGTCTTATTTATCTTTGCGTTATCTTTTTAATTAATAATTAAATTAAGTTCATTTGAGTAACCTAAAGTAAAATGACACACACACACACACATATAATATATATATATATATATATATATATATATGTATGTATGTATGTATGTATGTATGTATGTATGTATGTAGTATGTATGTATATATAAAATATCAAAAAATATGTATATGTATAACTAAGACTTATCTAAAATGAGTATTTTTTAGCCTAGTTCTTATCTACATGCTTTTGGCCGAGAAGTAACTTGAGGAGAGTTATTGGGATATGGAAGTTAAGGAATGACATGTGCTTTAGTTCAAACCAGCCTTCTATAGCTGCCGTGTGGGAAAGGTCTCGGGCCAACTTTGAAGAATTTTTAAAACACCACTATCTTGAGGGACCCCTACCCCCAAAGATCCTATTTGGGTCAGGTGGGAGCCCCCACCTCCCTGCTGGGTTAAGTTAAACCCAGATGGGTCTTTCACCGAAGGGAAGAGGGGCGGGGATGCATTTTTACTTCGATCTCCAGCCTACTATTTGCATGTGCAACTTCTCGATGTTACAAAAATGTATGGTTGGAGTGTGATTCTGTCAATAGTCGCCATTCTACAGAAGACCCCATGTTCTTGATGCTCCATAACATTTTACATGATTGTTGGTTGGGAGTTCAATCTTTTGATTTTTTTGTCGCAAACCATATATCTAGAGAGGCTAGCAGTGATGTTGATTATCTAGCGAACTTAGGTGTATATCATCTATTGATGATTTTTTGGCAGGAGGATTCCCCCTCAAAGCCTCATGGATTTTTTGTATCGAGACATTTCGGGATTTTATGTCAATAGATAGTTTCTTTTGCTTTGAAAAAAAACTTGAGGAGAGTAACTAGCCTTTGGATTTAAATTTTTGAAGTGAAGAAAACAAAAGAAAATAGGTGCAAGATATGTATGGGTGGACCCAATTATTTTTATTTTTGTTTTGTGATGATTTAAACTTTTGAAGATGAAGTTTAAAGCTAAATAATTTATCTGTTTGGATTTGTAAGAAATTAAATTAATGTGGAGAACACTCCTTCTAGTTGTGATTTAAGTAGCTGAAAGTTTACTATATGAGTAATATGTCTTATTATGAAACTACTCTAGAATGACTCCTTATATGTCTAGTTATGGATGAACTAGTTAGTGTAGTTCTAGCTGGCCGGGATGAATAGGCAGACCTGATTTAAAATTATACCATAAGTTATGTATTTAAAAAAAATAAAACCTAGAGGTTTGAAACCTTAAAGAACTAGGGTTCCAATCCAAGTGAAATGACCTAAAAATAATTTGTCTAGTGGGAGTTATGAAGAAAACGAGTGGTACCTATAAGTTTTCAGAATTACAGCTTGAACACTAGAATACATGTAATCACGAGAATTGCTATAAATAACTTATGAGGTAGAAAAATCTATAATTAATATATGTTGACGATTTCTAAGTCTACTTTCAAATAAAAATTAATTTAATCAAATTTGATTTTCTGTGGAACTAAAAATAAATATTTTACTATGTGTCAAGCTGCCAAAATGTGTAGTTGGCTTAATTGGTCAACTAGTTTATCTTACTTATTGTTAATCATTCGGTTCATGATAAACTATGAAAATTTGGATTATTTTCTTATGAATAATTACTCCTCAGATTAATTATCTGAGATTAGAAATTTATATGAGTTGATAAGAATGAGTTATGCATTATGGTTGTGATTTCCATTTGTGTTAATAAAAAAATTAAAAGGGATGAATATTATGAAATGTCATCCATGTGATTTAGTTGTGATTATGAAATTTCGATGCATATTTCTGATCACTTGTGCTTAATATATTTAAAATGTGGACTTTGAATTTCAATGTATATCATGTGACCTTAAATACTTCAATGAAATTAATAAGTGAAAGATTATGTGGCACAATAACGACATAATTGAAAATAAGTGCCACACGGAATAAACTATGAGGGCCACATCTGTAATTCATCTACCAATATTCCTATGAAATGGAATCATTATGTGGCTCAAATGAGCAAGCCCTATGGGGTAATGATCCAAAGAGATACTTATGGTCTACCGATATGTGACGTGATATCGATAGAATTGAAACTAAGTGTCACACGAGATAATCTGCGGGGGCCACCTCTAGAATTCATCTAATGAGATTATTAAGTAATAAAATCATTATGTGGATCAAATGAACAATCTCTATAGGATAATGGTCCAAAGAGAGACTAATGATGCACTGATATGTGATGTGATATAGCAGTGTCAACAGTGAATATGATAAGTAAAAATAATAATGGATATGAAAATATGTGAATGTGTGATATGATTTACATATGAGATGTTATGTATTTTCGATAATAATGATAAGAAAATATGTGGATGTGTGATACGATTCACGTATGAGGTCTTATGTGTTTCTTGAAATCGAATTTGTGAATTATGGATTTGTATGTGTATGGATTGATCATGCTTAAGAATGTGCCTTATGTTCTACAAATAATATTCTACATGCGTTTGATATTTGAGAAGTTATATGCATGTAATTTTGTTATTGTCCCTACATACGAGCCTTTGCTTATGGGAGAAATACTATATTTTTCCTCTGTACTTGGATCATGAAGGTTAAGAGATGATGGGTGACTATTGATGCTCATGACACCATTTTGCACATGAAACATGTCCTACATAAATAGAAAATCTTTTGGGTTCTACAATACTTTTATATAAGTTGTTTTGGAACCATGTATATATGTGTGTGTAAGTTGTGGTCATTGTATCATAACGTTAAAAAATCTTAAGTTGTGACCATGTAATATTTTGGTTTGTTTGTTTTATCTATTATGACACGTATTAGGTTTTAGTTTATAATTGTTAGGAAATATTATGTGTAATGAGTTTTTATTATTGATGTATCGACTGTGATGGTCTGAATTTTCAAAGTATGTTATAAATAACTTTCGCTCACTCAAGTGTTGAGATCTTAGATACATCGAGTCTTTTCTGTTTAATATTCGTATGTGATTATATGTTTGATAGATATTATATTTTTATCTTGTTTGCTACACCATGTCGTAATCATGAATTTTTGTTTTATTCTCCTTATAATTTTTTCTATCATGAGTGAGAGGTTCTATGGTGCATCTTTTTTACTTGAATAATATATTTTTATTTATTTTTCACATGTTATGTGTAACACCCCAGTTTTAAATAAGAATAAAATAATAAATATAGAAAGATAAGATAAGATAAGATAAGATAAGATAAGATAAGATAAGAAAAACAAATATAATAGGATTAGGAAAAGAATTAGTGTCAAAGTCCAAAAGGATAAAAAGATAAGATAAAGTAAAGTATGATTAGGATTAGGAAAAGGATTATATTTCAAAGTCAAATTAGTCTCCTAATCTTTTAATATTCGTATTCCCACCTAAATTAGTTTTAAGAATCAAAATTAGGATAAGAAGAGATTAAGTTAACTTATTATCCTAATAATTTAATATTCCTAATGCTACCCAAGCTAGTTTTAAAGGACTCCTAATTATAAGGGAAGTAGGAGGGATCAAATTAACTTTGACTAGGATTATGACTAGGTAACCCCTATATAAGGAGGGTTAGGGGGGGAGGACCCCATAATTCTCTCCCAATCTCAAGCCACCATCTCTCTCTCTCTCTCTCTCTCTCTCTCTCTCTCTCTCTCTCTCT
>LTAE01008272.1:0-13103 GCA_001647135.1 Pontederia paniculata | reverse complement strand
GGGGGGGGGATATATAGACGTAAATTGCTGAAAATTGGGAGGGGCCAAATGCATAAAAGAAAATTATTAATAAAAAGACATCACTGAGATTTGAACTCTAGACCTCAAAAACTTTAGTTACAACCAACTATCCACTGAAGCAATTAGATAATTATACTATTTTGTTGATATTTATTTTATTTATTGATTGTAACTACTAGTATATACGTAAATATAGAATTTATACACCGAAAACACTATATGTTGATCCATCCCTGGTTTGGATAAAATGAGGATATCATTGGTATTAAATTTATTTATTTATTAAAAATATGATGTTGAAACCATAGTTTATTTTTTTTCCTTTCTAATCGTGGTTTATGCATCCTAATAAAAACGTCCTCTATCTGAAAACAGGCAAAACATATCGCATCCGCGTTCACAATGTTGGCATTGCAACAAGCTTGAACTTCCGAATCCAAAACCATAATATGCTTCTTGCAGAGACGGAGGGAACATACACTGTGCAACAGAACTATACTAACCTTGATATCCATGTGGGACAATCATACTCTTTTTTGGTTACCATGGACCAAAATGCAAGTAGCGATTACTATATTGTAGCAAGTGCAAGATTTGTTAATGAGTCACTCTGGACCAGAGTTACTGGTGTCGCCATCTTGCATTATTCAAACTCCAAAGGGAAAGCTTCTGGTCCTCTTCCTGACCCTCCTCAAGATTTTTATGATAAGACATTTTCGATGAACCAGGCAAGATCCATCAGGTTTGTGCACAGCTCATTTTATGTCTCAACTTTTTGAAAATGTTGTCTATCTGGCTTTTGATAACAAGTATATTTTCTGACACTAGTTATTTGTTCCTACTTTTCTCTTTTACAAACAAATTTTGTTCTTGTTAAATTGGCTTTGAAACATATGCTTGGCTCAGCCCATTCATTTGACTGCAAGTTTCTAACTCTTCAGTTTTTGTTCAGGACAAATGTTAGTTCTGGTGCTGCTCGCCCTAATCCTCAAGGATCATTCAAATATGGTTCAATAAATGTGACCCAAGTGTATGTTTTGAAGAATATGCCACCTGTTCTCATTAATGGAAAACGCCGAACAACACTGAATGGTATTTCGTATACTCCCCCTGATACCCCTCTGAGGCTTGCTGACGAGTTCAATGAGAAAGGGGTGTATACGCTGGACTTTCCCACTAGACCAATTGATGGATCTCCTCGTCTGAGGTCATCCGTGATCAATGGGACATACAGGGGTTTTATGGAAATCATTTTCCAGAACAACGATACTATTGTTCAAACTTATCACATTGATGGATATGCATTTTTTGTTGTTGGGTATGTGCATGATCTCGATTACTTTTATAGTTGCACATCATTCAAGGGTGTTTTTTAATTACTAATGTTCATGTTCCTTGCGACAGAATGGATTATGGGGAATGGACTGAAAACAGCAGAGGCACATACAATAAGTGGGATGGTGTTTCACGCTGCACAATACAGGTATTTGCACAATATAGTTGTGATGTCATCTTTTTAAGGGTTACAATACATGATAAAGATTTGAAACAAAATTAGTGCTGGATCACTGGGATGACTGAACATTTTTCTCAAGGGGTAAGTGGGGGTGTAGAACACCCACTCCACACACGAAGTATAGCACTCTTTTAACATTTGATTAATATGACGGTCATGAATTACGATCAAACTCATCATATAACTCATAAAATGAACTAATTCAGCAAACAGAAATAGCATATGAGGACAAATAATTAGTTATCATATGATTAGTCCTCAGATTATCTGATTAATTTCCTTCAAAAAAATCATCTGACTAATTAAATAAGTAAGAATTCGATCGTGATCATTAGATAATCTAATGGACATGATGATGATTCAATATGCTATTTAACTAATATGATAAAGTAATAAATAATTTTTTGATCAGTCAACCAGACAAAAATTAGTGCTCTACATGAGGTGTAAAGTCGGTTGCTCTACACCACAATTTTCTCTTTTCTCAAAATTAACCCCAATGAGAATCTCAACGCATAACTTTTCTTTTTAAGATCAAGTAAATCAGTTCATTTCCTGTCGTTGGTATTTTAATAAAAGGACGATCGCTCACCTTAAAAATAAATAAAAGGATGATTATCCTTGAAGCCTAATGATGACTTTGATATTTTTTTCTTTATCACAATAAATGTTCATTTTGTTGAAACTCAATTACGTAGTGTGCGAAAAGCCACATTTTTAGTAACATCTAGCCAACAATTATTCATCCAAGAATATGAGATTTGCTTCTCAAAAAAAAAAAAGAATATGAGATTTTCTTTTGGTAAAATGTTAATTTATTAGTTTAATCAGAAAGATAAGCAGATGAAGTTACATGAACTTTGCCGATAGCTATCATGCACGCTCATGAGAAAATTAAAATTCAGCCTAGGAAGAAACATCAATTATTTTATTCAAAGTTCTAAGTCAAAATTTGCTATTTCATTCCACTATTGCTGCAGCTATTGGAGTATTTCATTCCACTAGTTCTAAAAAAATTTCATGTTCTTTTTCAGGTTTTCCCAGGAGCATGGACCGCTGTATTGGTTTCATTGGATAATGTTGGTATTTGGAATATCCGAGTGGAAAATCTTGATACATGGTACCTAGGACAGGAAACTTACATAAGGGTTGTTAATCCTGAAGATACAAATAAGACAGAATTGGCAATGCCAGATAATGTCCTTTATTGTGGTCTTCTAAAAAATAAACAGAAGTATGCTACTGTTGTTCGCATTATCTTTTACATTAACAGAATTACTGACTTTCAGATTTTCTATCTTGTTCTCAGAATTTGATTTTATTTTCCATCTTGTCATTTGCAGGCCTCAGGTACCTCATGGTTCAAAATCTTCAGCTTCAATCGCAGTGGTTGGAGGCAGGCTCCTGACTCTGGCTTTGGTTTTTGCCTCCATTCTCCTGCTTTCGTAGCTACTCGAGACTAGATCGAAATCGCAAAAATGCGATTAAATGGCCTCTCGTATTGTTCCTTGTAGAACATGTCTGGTTGATCACACATCATAGTAGTCTAGATTAGTATTGGAAACCTCTATTTTCAAGTCCATAACCAGTCCTCATGCACAATGAAATTTATCAACAATGAACTTATCATGTTAACCTCATTCGATGGTGCTTCACTTGTGGCACAGTCAGGCCATTCAACTAACTAGAGATTGTACCAATAGGTCTAATTGAATGTTGAATTGTTATTTGATTATTTTGTGACTTTAATTTATTTATGCTTTCTTTACTGCTTGTCATACTGAAACGGGAGGTTAGCTTATTGTGCAACATATCTTTCCTTAGAATATGAACAGTCTTAGGCTCTTTTTGACATGTACCAACATAATTATTTTAATATTAATAAATAATAATAAAATAATAGTTAACTAATGCTTTATAATTATTAAAATAAAATAAATAATAAAGTAGTTGCATAATATAAAATAATAAGTGTACTCATACAAATAGCAATGAATGTAAAATATTTTGAGGAAATATTTAAAAATAAGTTTCATCATGTTATTAACTATTTTAAATATTGATAGAGTTTCAAAATATTAAGTTTCAATCGCTTGTCGCTACTAATAATTATATTTATCAAACATTTTAAATAATATATTGATTTAAATATGTCATCTTACTTTTTTTTTGTCAGAATTTGATTCATCTCACTTAATATCCATGTCTTCACAGCAATCACGTAGACAACAAAATTGCAAATTACAATTCCTTTTTTATGAATACCGCATGTGGTTTGTTCCATCTAATTGTTGCTATATTTTTTTGTGAAATCATACATTTCTCTTTAAAGATTTCTCGATTATGTTTACCATGAGTAAAATTTTGAAACGGTGGTTTAATTTTAATTGCAATCAAATTAATCCGATTTCTCAATTTGTGCTCGCTCATATGTTATCGCGATCCATCCATTTCTTATTCATCTCAATACTCTCTTTCATCCACCAAAATATTCTCTCCTATGCGGTAAAATAAAATAATAAAAAAATTCTCAAAGCAACCACCCTCCGCCCCTCCTTCGATGGCTTGCCCGTGTGAAAGTAATATTGTCCACTCAGTCAGGTTTAATAGATCGAAACGATTAAATCGAACGATCGAATCGAATACTATTAAAAATATTAAATTTAAATATAATTTATAATTTAAATAAAGAATCATAAATAAATGATTAAATATAAAAAAATAAATTTATTTTAAAAAGTTATGATCAATTAACATTTTATTTGATACAAATATTATAATAAAAATATATCTTTAATAATTATTTATTTAAATATAAATATTAATTAAAAAAATTATTTTATAATTAAAAAGAAAAAGAAATAAAAAACTGATTTAAATGGCCTTGAACCATAATTTTTTTCATGGCTCGTTTACTCCCAAAGCTCACTTCCCTCTTTTCAGTCCGTTTTTCTTTTTTGAACAAGTCGGTTCATAAAAAATGATCGATCCAAGCAATTCAACCCTTATTTTATCGATTTTTAAATAGTTTTCACTGGTCCAATTTATTGCTCAGTTTTTCTATCGAATCAGGACCGGACTAAATCACGATCGACGATCGAACCGACCAGACTAGCCAACCCCTCCTCTTCCTCAAAGATGGCCGCCACTTAAGACTGGACATGAGCCAGGTTGAGCTAGGCTTTCACCTATATAAGCTAAGCCTATCACAAAGATACAAAGCTTTAAACGTAGCCTCTGACTTGTAATAAGTCAAACAATTAGGCTTAGCCTAGTGTATTTGATAACTTTAGGAGGCTTGACCTTGCTTATTAGAATAAATATTTAAATTATTTTTTTATATTTATATCCTAGGTAAACGTGTTAACTATAAGTCTTATTCCTTATGTACAAATTAAATATTAAACCATAACGAAAAAATCATCAACAATTACTTCTAGTGTGAATGGAAATAAATTAGTAGCTTCAACATTTATATATAACAAATAGTAAAATGCATTAGAAGGATCTTATCGATGATTCAATTTTAGTCTCAAAATGCAAAACCATAAAGTACACTTTGTAGTTTAATTGAACATTGATAAATAATAAAAGTTTCAAAAGATATGCAATTCTCAGTCTCCATCTAAAACACATTCTATTCTATCATTATCTCAATTTGAGTAGGCTCATGGCAACAACTCGTAGCAAAAAAAAAAAAACAAATGTAACTTTAGCAATGACCTTCAAAATGATAAAAGACATCAAAGATATATGCTAGAATAAAGAAAACAAAATAAACATGAGTATAGAAATGTTAATGTAGCAATAATGAATTATGTCAGCTTGATTCAAAAGGGAAAAAAAGTAGGTTGACCATATAATCTACATCAAAATATAGGTATATCACATATGTTTCTATTGCTTTTTCTTGCAAAGTATAAAAAAGAAAAGAAACATGAATAAATGAACAATATCTAAGCAATCTAAAATTTAATTACTCAAGTAAAAAATAAGAATTACCTTTTGTTTCTTCTTTACATCGTATTTGTTGCAAAGCCAATCTCCACCATACATTAATGCTTCAACTGTCTCAGGAGCCAAAGAAGCTCTAAATGAGTCGACAACTCATCCTCCAGTGCTAAATGTGCATGCTGAAATGGGTATGGCCAATATATTTGCCGCCATTTTAGAATGAATCTTATATTTTAAGTTCTTCTCTTTCCGCAAATGTAAAGCATCAAAATAATATTCGTCACTACTAACACAACCCTCTTCAAGATAAGTGTTTAAATGGGACTTGACAGGAGATATGCATATGCATTCTTGTTTACAAATCATATTTATAAGTTTAGAAAGGCCAAAGTAAGAATTTTTAGTAATAGGAGAAGATAAGTTATGAATGCTTGAACTATTATTGGTCATCTCAATCTTGTGCAAACATTCATACTAGGCGTACAATTTATATAATTCTTTCTCAACATCCACTTTCTTTATAGCATCAACCTTGGTATGGTAAATCACCGAAAATATCATCTTAATTCCAAACATCTTAAACCTTGGATCTAAAACACATGTCAAAGCCATCATAAGATTGCATTCTCCCTAATATTTATCACATTTTTGTTTCATTGTTAAAGCTATATGACACATAAAGTCATTACCATGCATGGATGCATCATTTATTACCTCTTTCACTCTATAAACTTCAGTAAGGTACAATTAGCAGTAAGATAATCACTAACTGAAATAATATGAGTGATTGTGTTGAATAATTTTAAAACTTCACAAACCATCTCAAGTTTTTCACAATCCTCAATATTTGGCAAATGGTTATAGTGAGACCCTCTTTCCTTGAACATTGAAAAAGCATCTTTAAATTTTTGAACAGTAGATAACATCTCATAAGTTGAGTTCCATTGAGTGGGACAATCCATTACTAATTTTTTATTTTAATTGAAGTTGCTAAGCAATATCAAAAAATACCTTCAACCTTGCATCGAAATAGTTGACAATATTTACACTTTCATGAACATCGTGAGTTATGTGTTTAATCTTATCAAGACCCTCCTATACTAATAAATTAAATATGTGAGCAACACATCTAATATGAAATAACTTGCCATCAAGGACCATTTTTTTGTTCCTTAAAAAAGTATCTTTCAATATCTTAAGACACATGTCATTTTATTTAGCATTGTCAACTTATATTAAATGAGACATATTAGCGTGCATACACAAATTGTGTATGCACCGTGCATACACACACTATGGGCCTTTTGATTAGTATCACTTTCAATCTAATGGTCCAAAACACAGACAATGTGAATCGTTGGATTAAAATGAAACTGATCCAAAGGCCCAGAGCGTGTGTATGCACGGTGGATACACAATTTTTGTATGCACACTAATATTTCTCATATTAAATACACTTTATTCTCTATCACCTATCCCTTAGACACTTGAAAATAACATGAACACCATGAGGAGGAGGTGGTACTTTCACAAAACTCAAAACTCATTTTTGAAGTTTCCATTATGACCACAAAATGGCCAGTGATTATCATATATTCAATTGTTTGAGTTTTTTTATTTTCACATATTAGTGATAAGTCTGAGTTTTCTCACATTCTTTAGCAAATATTTTAACTTTTTCTTCTACATCTCATATATTGTCACATAGTATTTTTTGAGAAACTCTTTCAAATTCAGAATTTGCATATTTTAGTGCGAAAATGAAACCGTCTTCTTCCATGATGCTAAATGAATGCTCATTCATTAAAATAAATGTGACAATGAGTTCTCATCTTTTATTCATATTTAGCATCAGGAATAATATATGGATGTATTGTTATACATGTTCCAAACGGTTGAACGGTATGGTCGTTTGCTTCCTCTTTTGCTTGGCCAAGTGTTTCTTTCTTTTTGTGCATTTGTCCATGTGTCTTAAAGGACCACTAATGATGACTCCTATTCCACCTAAAGAGAATGTTCTTATATATAGTGAATACAAATTACCTTCCTTGCACCATCTGAACTAATAACTTCCCTTGAAATCAATTCAAATCCTTGATGTTTTCTTTCGTTTCTTATGAATGAGACAACTATTTTCATTTTCAAGAGTTTCATCTTCCAATGAATTGAATGACAAAGAGTAATTATTGATGTTGCCATCATTCTCTTTCCCATGTTCTAGTTCAAATTCTCCCATCTCTTTTTGTGAACAAATATT
The DNA here is from genome assembly GCA_001647135.1 of Pontederia paniculata. Taxonomy (NCBI): domain Eukaryota; kingdom Viridiplantae; phylum Streptophyta; class Magnoliopsida; order Commelinales; family Pontederiaceae; genus Pontederia; species Pontederia paniculata. Next base: position 5,355 of record LTAE01008272.1, on the reverse strand, counting down.
AATGTTATCTTGAGAGATCCTATAATAAAGAAAATAATTTAATTTCATCTAGGACTCATTTTATAAATGCAAAAAATAAATTTCTTTTCCATGAATTAATGAATGCATTTGGATATATCAACGTGTCACACTTTTTTTTAAAAAAAGTAATCAAGCATTTGGATATATAATTGAAACACTTTTTTCAAAAAACAAAATCAGCATAATTAATTTGTGTTACTTTCTCTTAATAAGTCAACAACACAAGATGCATTGACATTCTTATTTTCTTACCTTATGCTGAACAAACTCTAAACTACCTTCATGACTTATGTAGTTGAGAAAGTATACCAAACTTCATCAACATGAAACTAAAAGTATATGTAAAATTTTTGCATGTTCAGAGAATTTCCAATATATGCTTTTCTTAATAATCATGGAAAATTATAAATCTACAGGTCCTTGGAACATAACTAATAAGCACAATAATTCATTTACAAAAGAAACATGATTCATAGTTCACTTATAAATAACAACATCATGCAACTATAAGAATATATGTAGACTTTTTTAATGTTTAAAAAATTCTCAATGTTTTTATGTGACTTTTATCTTTCTTAAAGGAGAGAAAAATCAATTGAATCTAACAAAGGGGAGTTTCAAGATACATGACGATGAGAGGGAGAGATGAACTTTTTTTTCTTGTGAAAAAGACCATTGGTTTAGAACCAACAACATGAATAGAATATAAAAAACAGAGAGATTGATTCAGACATGCATGTAAAACAAAAAGGTAAAAGGAGAGAAAGGAAGATATATTATTACTCACATAGCAGTTAGATAGTTGTGCGCACGAACTCTAAATTTTGTGATGGAGAAATATGCTCATTTGCCCTTGTAACACTTTCATCTTGTGCTACCATGGCCTTTGAAGTCTCAGTCTCACACAATGGCAAAAAAGAATAGTTCCAATTTTCAAATCGAGCAAAATTGGTTACATGACAAGTAAATGTCTAGGAACTTGAATAGATGCGTTGGAAATAGAAGTTGAAAAAAATCTAATAATATCTTAAAAAAATAGAAGATTAATGGACAACTTAACTTTTCTCTCTTAATATAAATACATTATTATTGATTTTAAACATTGGTCGCATAAGCTATAAGGTCAGGCCATTTATAATCAAGCTAAAGCCTATTTATTAAATAGTTTTTTTAATTGTAAGCCTAGCTTATTTTGATAATAGGCTAGGTTGAGCCATGCCAAAATAGGTCGAGCCATAAGTAGCTCATGAACGGACTGACTTATTTCCACCAGTACACCACCCCTCTCCTCCTCCTAAAGGGTCGCAACCCTTTTCTATTTTTGTAATATTGTTTTCATGCAGGAAAAAAATATTAGCATAGTGAAGGCAACTAGAAAATCGATGATATTCTATTCATAAGATCATGTTTTACAAGTTGAATTACCTATTATTATAAAGTAAAATTTAATGATCATATTGTTATATGTAGTAAGAATAAAACATGGAGTATAGATTGATGATAATTAAAAAATAGCATATCTTAAACTAGATCTCTTAGTTGTGTTGTATAATAAATGCTTGATTCACTCAAGGACAATGAAGTATATAAGATTTTGACTAACCTATGATATCCTAGACGTTGGATTTAATATTTCTAAGGAATTATTTGAAGGTTCATAAGAAAAAGCCCAAAATGTTATGTCACAAGGCGACCAAATTGGCATGAAGAATCATGAGACAAGAAAAATAATTGAGGATGAGTTTTGAGTCGGTTTTCTATATGAAACTTCATATATTGTATAAACTTTTCAATTAAGTAATTTTGAGTTTATTATTTATTAGTAACATTTATGCATAATTTTTTAATTTGTTTTTTCTTTCTTTCATCATACCCTTATGAGCTTTCCTTTATAAAAAAAATATACAATTCATACAAGATGAATGAAAGTGATAATGTGATAGTTCATGATTGTGTTTATACTAAGGATTTAGTTACTGCAGGAACAATCCTACCAGAAAATCTAGAGGCGGCAACAATGTTGAATAGTTTGTCGTTTTTATTCGACATGGATTCCACAACATTGTGTCTTAATGGTTTGCTAAGCCAACTAGTCGTAAAGCAAAATATGACTAAGAACAAGAAGAATTGGAAATCTTCGAAGCTAAAAAGGCCAAAGAAGAAGAAGAAATCACGCCATGCACCATCGGAAGAACTTTGGACCCAACCAGAAACAATTCAAAGAGTGTGGAAAAACACCAAGAGGAGTCTGTTACACCTCTGAAAAGTTTGGACATTTCAAAGTCAAATATCCTACAAGAAAATGGTGAGGCCAGAATATGGCCCTGTAAAAATAAGGCCCCAGCAAGCCCGAGTTCATTGCAACCATTGAGTGCAATGTTGCGATAACAAATATTGAGGGGTGGTGAATCGACTCTAGTTCGACATGCCACATAGCAAAGATCAAGGAGAATCTAGTTGACTTTAACGAGATGAAGAAAAGAGAAACAAATGATCTTCATGGGGAACAACACGTACATGGATGTTCAAAGTGTTGAAAAATACAAGTTGGATCTAGGGAATCACATCATGGTTATCCATGATGTACTATACACACCAAGGATCCGTCAAACCTCATCTTCATGAAAAAACCTGTTGAAATCCATTTTTATAATGATTGTATATCAATAGAAACGAATGTAAAATTTTGGCTATGAAAAAGTTTGTTCATGGTCATGACTTATTATGTCTCACGATTAAAAGTAATGAATCAATGAATGTGTCTTTCGGCAATTCCTTATGTCTTTTGTCTGATTATATCTCTGGCATGACCGTTTATGACATCCTGCAAAGGAGAAAATGGAACAAACAATAAGAATGAACTAGTATTTAACAAATCAGGAACAAAGATATCTCCTTGTGAATATTGTTTGATTGGAAAGACAACTCATAAATACTTTTCGATGGGAACGAGATCAAAAGAATTATTAGAGTTAGTCCGTTCGGATATTTATGATCCATTGAATATTACTATACACAGGAATAAGGAATATTACATAACATTCATTGCCGATTATTCTAAATTAGCCTATATTTATCTCTTGAAAAGAAAAAAATGAGACTTTTGAAATGTTTAAAAGATATCAGACTAAAGTAGAGAAGAAATTGAGAAAATCAAATAAGACATTAAAGAGAGATAAAGTAGAAGAATACACTTCCTGAAAATTTGAAAATCATTATATTCTAAAAGAAATATTTGTAGGTAAACTACAATGGCTTATACACCACAACTAAATGATATGGTGAAAAGAAAGAATAAAATTTTAATGAATGCAGTAAAATGTATGTTGTCACACTATGGTCTTTTCAAAAAAAAATTGAGTGAAGTAGTGTTGACTGCAAATTACATACAAAATAGAATTCACATTAAATCCATAAAATCAATGTCATACCAAATATGGAATGACATGAATCTTGAGTTGGGCAATCTTAGAGAATGAGGATGTAAAGTGTATGTTTTAGTTCCAATCAGCTTGGAGACAAGTTGAACTTTATAACGGTGACATGCAAGTTTATAAGATATAGTGTTACATCCAATGAGTATAGATTCTTCCACAAACAAAAATGTCTTATTGAATTAAATTCGAGATGTAACTTTTCTTGAGAATGAAAAGAAAGAGGCCCATGACAAAAAGGACAAAAAATATCTAATTATCGTTAGTAATAACGAAGTCGACTCAGAAGAAGACATATTGGACATGAATCTAAAAGTGGAAGATGATGATATACAAGATAATTAACAAGATTTCTAAAAGCGTACAAGTCTTATATAGTAATAATAATATCGACCCAGAGAAGGTGTCAAATACTAAAATTATAACTTTCAATGTGTTATCTAAATGATTAGGGTTAGATGTGAAAATGCTTAAACTATCAACAAAAATTGAGTGAGAAGAATGCTATGTTAAAGAATGCTCGATGTAACTTATATGAAAATCTATATGAGATGAATGTTCTATAGTTTAGAATCTATCTAGGTTACAAGTGCATAAGATAATGACTCAACATGCTTTAGACTCTTGCTCAACTTCACAAATCATAACTTCCTCTTTGGCAAATAATTCTAACTAGGGTTAAGGAATGACACTTTCATGCATTCACACTAACAACCTAATTGTATTTCATACATGAGTTCAATGAGCAATATAATATAACTCTATTTCTATATATTACAAATATATCTTGCTTAGTAAAGCTACTACTATGACATTCATCATTTGATAACCTAAATTAACCTAAATAATGTAGCTAGGCTTATATAAGTCTAACAATCCATTTATTAAGCAAAAGAGTCACAACACGTGTATAATAATAACTCAAAACATTAAACACTAAACTTCATCTAACCATAAAACAAGTATGCTTAGTTACACATAATGAAAAGATATGAAAAATCAAATACTAAGAGAACTTGCCTTAAAATTAGAAAATAACATATTCAAACATCAAAGTTCATAACAAGTTTTAAAATCCTAACTCACAAGCATTCAATACCTTCTTACAACATGTGAATAGTAGCCTCCAAAATCCGACCCCCTCTCAAACCCTAATTACTTTGTTTTATAGTCTATGAAAAATCTCCACCAACCCTTACGAACGAGTTATGACTATATGTAGGTGCGCTAAAGGTCACTTCAGGCGTGCTACAACTCAACTGGGATGTGCTACAATCCCAAAGAATACTGCTACAGTCTCTTCTCGTGTGCACTATGACATAGAGGAACACATAGATATGTGAATGCCATTATGGACACTTCAATGCTTGCTATGGTTTGCCTTTGTTGATTTCTTATAGTTCACAACGTGTGACTACGGTCTAGCTGTAGCCAAAATTGTCTGGTCGTAGCTGCACAATTTCGGCTACTGCTCGATCGTAGCCAAGTTCTGTGATGGATCTTATCTCCTTCGTAAATTCCTAAAAATCAATAAGACTTTGTGTAGATCAAATTATCTCTGGAAAAATCGATAGAAAATGAAGCATAATCTACACCACAATGTCATGAAACAAAAAATATAATTTCTAAAAATATGATTTTATATGCTTTATCAATAATATATCTTCCACCTATACAATCCACTAATATAATCAACAGCAAAATGTCTCAGATGAAACTCACATATTTGGACAAATATTTGAGACTTCATGTTATGTCTTCGATGTTTATGTAGAGGATAATATATATCATATTTCTTATGATAAGATGAAACTCACATATTTGGACAAATATTTGAGACTTCATGTTATGTCTTCGATGTTTATGTAGAGGATAATATATATCATATTTCTTATGATAA
>LTAE01008271.1:0-20888 GCA_001647135.1 Pontederia paniculata | reverse complement strand
CTTCTTGATAGATAAGGAAATATCTTTTTGGGGAATAAAAATCTGAGGAGATAACTTTGTGAGGAGATAACTTTGTGAGGAGATAAAAATCTGAGGAGATAACCTTGTGAGGAGATAAAAATCTGAGGAGATAAAATCTTTAATCTTATAATTATGGAAATATATTTGGAGGAAATAAATCTCAGGAGATTAAACTTATGAGAGGATAAAATTTGAGTTAGGTTTGGAGATAAATTGGGGATGAAATCTGGGTAGTTACATGGGTACTATGTGTTACCCAAGCTTGGCCAGCCTTATTGACATCGAGATGACCATTGCCTTTAATACATTGAACACACATTGATTGATTGATTAAATTATTGAATATTGATAAATATCATATGACATATCGAAACGATTGATTGGGGACGGATATGTGGGGACAATTTTAGGAAGTCATAGGAGGGAATTCCAAATGTCATATGATATATGATAAGGAAAATGAAGTAAAAGATAAAGTAATTTATTATTGATTGGTTATGAGCTATTGATCATTGACATTAATACATTGTGTACCTATGTGTACTTATTGATGCTCATAACACTGTTGATAATTATAAATATTGAAATTAATTAAGAAATTGAAGTAAAAGATAAACTTCATTCGTTATTAATTGTTATGAGTCATTGATCATTGATATTGACACATTGTGTACCCATGAGTACTTATTGATGCTCATAATATTATCGATAATTGTAAAGATCGAGCATATATATAAAATAGCCATTGTTCTAATAGTTATTACTATTTATCTTACTCCTCCAACTGAATTAAATCATGGTCTATAAATTTAAGCAATGACAAAGGCTTTCTTCGTCACTAATGTCGTTGTTATATAGTTGCTAAACACATCCAAAAGAAATAAAATTTACATATGAAAAATGTCTATACTATTTAAATTTTTTCATTAATAGAGAGATGATTCAATGATGGTTTTTTCCACCACTAAATATGTTGCTAATTCATCTATTTCTTGTTGTGCTCCAAGCATCCTACCTCGTGGGATGAGAATGTCATCTACCTTTAGTTTTCCTACAATAAGGCCATCCATTGGTCTACATCCAAGTCTCCATTTGAGGTATGCTTGGGATACTTACCCAAAGTTCATTTGATTGGAGTTCTCACTTTCTAAGGAAGATAACAAGATAATATGAAATGAATTTTAAATTCATGGATCATATTCATAAAGTGCACAGAGGGGTGGAGGAAATTTTGAAAAGGTACAACTCAAATACAAGGCAAGGCATGCCAAACATCAGCTCCATTTTCTTTCCATGTAGATGATATGGTTGGCTACATCTTGAGAAGGAGAGGCTCAAGGGGCAGGTCTACAAACTCTAACTAATACAATATCGGCGTTTCAAAATCCTCAAGCAATATGGTGGCAATGCTTTTAAGTTGGACGTTCCACCTTATATGAAGATGCATTCACTAATCAATGACAAAAATATCAAGTTTCTTGAGTCATTGTTGCTAGACAAAGATGAAGAAAAACCTTGCTTTCTCCACCCATTGATGAGCTAGAGCTAGAGCTAGGTAGGGAAGAACCACTAGAGACTGCTGCGATAGTGGAGATAAAAGAAGAAAATGCACAAAGGAGCACTGTCACATTGGTCTAAAAGTTCAAGTTGCTCCCAAGGCTAAGTGGTATACAAAGGAAGAGGCAAAGCATAAATTCATTAAATCCTTGAAAGACACATTGCAGAGCATACACTTAAACAATTGGCATTTTATCAAGGAGGATATATATTTTTCACATTTGATACCATTTTAATTTTTGCTAACATATGCAAAATCCTTATGGAGTATATATTTTTGGGTTTGATTAGGTGACAAACTGATAAAACAAATGGACATTGTGATTCCTGGTCGTATCATATAAGGCTTGGGTTACTAGTAGACTTTTGGAAGGCACATTAGTCTTTGTGTGCTTGTAGATATTTTGATTTTTACAGTGTATATATATATATATATATATACATTAATTGAATGACAAACCCGTTTGATCTTTTTTTGTCTACCGAACCACAAGTCTTTTGCCTCTCTTCTTATTTTTCTTTGTTTTTCTCTCCCTCTCTGTTAGAAATCAGAAGACCTAAGAGGGAAACGTATACATATGCAACTAGGAAGTGTTCTTTAGAGGATCTTGAAGTTGCCACATCCTAGAAGAAAGGAGGATACCATTCTGCATATACAACAACCATCCATGATCTATGTAACCCTCAAATCCCATGAGCCAATATCTCTTTTAGATCATCAAATTCCTATCTATCACCCTTGCTCCATAATCACTTGAGCAAAGGGTCGTCAAGCTTTATCACAACAGACATTTCTACTATAGTCTCCTCGATCATATATACAAATAGATCAATTTCATCATCATGATAAGAACAAACCATTACCTTAGAGAGGTTGAACTATATCTTATCATCTCTAATTTGATAGGATAGTCATCCATTTTTCAAGTCTATAATCAATCCAGTAGTTGTCTGGAAGGGTCATCCAAGGATGAGAAGAGTGAGATAGACTTCATCCATGTGGAGAGAAAAAAAACCATGGGAATGTAGAATTTGCTTACATGAATTGAAATGTCCTTATCGATTGTCGATTTTATCAAGTGCATATTTCTCTTCTTCAGATTGTGTAGCATTGGGTCTCAAAGTGGATTGATGATCCTTGATAGGAAGTGTTGTGGAAGGACTCTTATTAGGCACTAGATCTTTAGTCTATTTGCTGCTCCTAAGTACCACATATTTACACTTCTCTTTTGGATCAACTTCTAGTTGTCCTCGGAGGATGTTGTGTCTTTTAGCTCTAGACTCGGCTTGCTAGGTGATCTATGTTTGTAGGATTTTGATAGCTAAGAAAGTCCTTCAATCTTTGAGAATAGCTCCTTGTTTCATTGTAGTTATTTGAGGGTCTAGTTTTGTTAATGTTGATGATTGATCAAGGTCGATTGTTGATGCATGGGATTCTCCATCATGGCCTCCATATTTGTCTTCGGCTTATGCAATGCAAGAGTATTCTCTGGTGGAGCGGGTAGTGTAGAGAAAGTAGGTGGTGTAGGCAAGGCATGAAGATGAATTTTGGGTTTCCAATTGAGTGGTTGTTGGAAGTTGCTTTTCATGTAGGACAAGTTCAGACAATTCTTCCATCTAGAGTTGTAGATATAAGAATAATGGTTGTCATGTAGTCGTTGTTGATTGTATAGTACGATGTCATTTAGTTGCTCGTCCATCGCTTTTTGGGCATGCTAAGGAAGATTTGGCTGGTTGAGCAAGCAGGGTGACGCAAGATGGTCAAATATGCCATATCTTTCACACCTTATGTCATAGGCTAACATGGAAGTGACTATGTTACATTGTGCGCCTTCGTAATTGAGCTTGGTGAGGGCTTATGTTATGATTTCTTCAACTTATGACTAAATCTTGTCCAAATTTATTGAGCTTGATGATGCATGCATTTTATAACATATTTTAGGGTCTGCATTAGGCATGATTTTGAGTCATTTTGGCATTGCATGCATCTATTTTATTCTTTATTTGTTCATATTATTTCGAGTCATGATTCTACTTTTGTTGGTGTTTATTTTGTAGAAAATTGGTTGAAGAGGCTAAGGTCTGGAATCAACTCACAAAAGCGCATTCGAAATAAGGAAACCAATTTCAAGTACTCATCACGGGCCGTGACAAGTCATTACGGGCCGTGATGAAGGTATAAAAGTAGTAGTTTCAGCCGTCACGAGCCATTACACGCCATCACGACCTATCCAGCAGCCATTGCGATTACAACCTAGGCGTTATGGGCCATTATAATGTATTGTGGGCCGTTATGAAGAAGGTCACGACGCAACATGACTCGCCGAAGCTCCAATTCAGAATTCCCAGAAGTTACGGGCCGTTACAAAATGTTACGAGCCGTTACACGACATATCACGAGGCGTTAGGCGATATCACAACGTATGCCGAAGCTACATCGGAGACGTTATGGGCTGTGATGTTTCATCACGGGCCGTAAGTAGAAGAAGCCGCCTCGGAAGATCAGCTTGAGCACGAGTTACGGGTCAGTACCAATTGTTACAGGTCGTAAGTAGGGAAAATCACCTAGGAGAAATCGGCTTGTGCATTATTTACGGGTCGTTACATTCCATCACGGGTCGTGAAGATCGAAGACCAGGAAGAATCCCTCCATTACGGGTCATTACATTTTGTAACGAGCCTTGATAAGATGTCGCAGATTTGATAAGATTCGATGGTCGGGAAGAATTCTATTCAATCCAGGACTCTAGAGACTTGATTGAGAGACACTCCTAATGAATTAGAAGAGATTTTTATGAGATTTTATCACCACCGTTGATCAAGATCAGGAGATTACTGCAGATTCCTATGAAACCCTAATCTAGAGGTATAAAAAGGAGGCTGAACCAGAAGATACATTAGATACAGAATTACATACAGAGATAATCAAATTATTATCGAGAGCATATAGAGACAAATTTGAAGAGAAGAAGCCAGAGAGATCTATTCGAAGCTTGGAGCAGAAATTCTAACTTTTCGGAGGCCAAGTTAGAGCAAGAGTTGAAGATCTTCTACAGAGATCCATAGTTTGATTTCTTCTTTCTTTTGGAAGAACTATTTTTATGTTTAGATATTTTTTAGGAACCTCTGAACCCTAGTTGAGATTTGAGTTTACAAATTTGTTTCTTTTAGAACACGATTGTTGTTTTTAATGTTTTCTTTTCTCTGTGATGATCATGAGATTTGATTATTGACTGCTTAGTGTAATTGATTTCATTGATATGAACATAGTAGGGATTGATATTTGAATTCAAAGTCGTAGAAATTCATGTCAATATCTGATTACTCGCGGGAGATTCTACATTGTGTGGCCTGTTGATTGGACTTATTTAAGCGGTCAACAGTATAAGTTTTGCATCGTTAAAGCATCTTATATTAGGAATTGTTTGAGGTGGATTCACTTGAACATCCTCANCTATTGATTGGACTTATTTAAGCGATCAACAGTATAAGTTTTGCAACGTTAAAGCATCTTAGATTAGGAATTGTTTGAGGTGGATTCGCTTGAACGTCCTCAACAAATCTGAATCTAGGGTAGGAGATTACGACTGTTTAGAGGATCATAATTTAGGCAATTCTTAGTCCATCATTAGAAGCAACTCTTATTCAATCTGATTAGTGGTGAGAGAGTCCTAAATCTTCCAACTTAATTTGATCTTATTTGACCTCATCTCTGAGATTTTATCTTTTATTTTCTGAACTAAAACTAAAATTTATCTTTTCTCTATCATTTTAGAATTAGACAAGGTTAGGTTACATTAGTCCTCGTGGGTTCGACATGCTTACTCTTTTTATTATATTTTTGGAATTAGAAAAGAGTAACGATGTCGAACCACGAGGACTAATGTAAACTAATCTTGTCTAATTCCAAAATGACAGAGAAAATATTAATTTCAGTTTTAGTTCAGAAAATAAAAGATAAGAAAAGATAAAATCTCAGAGATGAGGTCAGATGAGATCAAATTAAGTTGGAAGATTTAGGACTCTCTCACCACTAATCAGATTGAATAAGAGTTGCTTCTAATGATGGACTAAGAATTGCCTAAATTATGATCCTCTAAACAGTCGTAATCTCCTACCCTAGATTCAGATTTGTTGAGGACGTTCAAGCGAATCCACCTCAAACAATTCCTAATCTAAGATGCTTTAACGTTGCAAAACTTATACTGTTGATCGCTTAAATAAGTCCAATCAATAGGCCACACAATGTAGAATCTCCCTCGAGTAATTAGATTGTGACACGAATTGCTACGACTTTGAATTCAAATATCAATCCCTCCTATGTTCAGATCAATGAAATCAATTACATTAAGCAATCAATAATCAAATCTCATGATCATCACAGAGAAAAGAAAGCATTAAAAAACACAATCGTGTTCTAAAAGAAACAAATCTATAAACTCAAATCTCAACTAGGGTTCAGAGGTTCCTAACAAATATCTAAACATAAAAATAATTCTTCCAAAAGAAAGAAGAAATCAAACTATGGATCTCTGCAAAAGATCTTCAACTCTTGCTCTAACTTGGCCTCTGAAAAGTCAGAATTTCTGCTCCAGACTTCGAATAGATCTCTCTAGCTTCTTCTCTTCAAATTCGTCTCTCTATGCTCTTTATAATAATATGAATATCTCTGTATGTAATTATGTATCTAGTGTATCTTCTGGTTTAGCCTCCTTTTTATACCCTCTAGATTAGGGTTTCATAGTAATCTGCAGTAATCTGATCTTGATCAACGGTGGTGATAAAATCTCATAAAAATATCTTCTAAATCATTATGAGTGTCTCTCAATCAAGTCTCTAGAATCCTGGATTGAATAGAATTATTCCCGGCCGTCAAATCTTATCAAATTTGCGACTATATAAATTTACGACATTTTATCACGGCCCGTTACAGAATGTAACGGCCCGTAATGGAGGGATTCTTCCTTGTCTTCAATCTTCACAGCCCGTGATGGATTGTAACGACCCATAAATCGTGCACAAGCCGGTTTCTCCCAGGAGATTTTCCCTACTTACGGCTTGTAACAATTGGTAACGACCCGTAAATCGTGCTTAGGCTGATCTTCCTAGGCGGCTTCTTCTACTTACGGCCCATGATGGAACATCACGGCTTGTAACGTCTCCGTTGTAGCTTCGGCATCGCTTCGGCATACATCGTGATATCGCCTAACACCTCGTGATATGTCATGTAACGGCCCATAACTTCTAGGAATTCTCAATTGAAGCTTCGGCGAGTCTTGTTGCGGTCGTAACCTTCTTCATAATGGCCCGCAATACATTATAACAACCCGTAACGCCTGGGTTGTAATCACACTAGTTGCTGGATAGGTCGTGATAGCGTGTAATGGCTCGTGATGACTGAAACTACTGCTTTTATACCTTCATCACAGCCCGTAATGACTTGTCACGTGCCGTGATGAGTACTTGAAATTGATTTCCTTGTTCCGAATGCGCTCTTTTGTGAGTTGATTCCAGACCTTAGCCTCTTCAATCGATTTCCTACAAAATAAACACCAACAAGAGTAGAATCATGACTCGAAATAATATGAATAAATAAAGAATAAAATAGATGCATGCAATGTCAAAATGACTCAAAATCATGCCTAATGCAGGCCCTAAAATATGTTATAAAATGCATGCATCACTTGATACACCTTGAATGGATGTGCCACTAGCTCAATATTTGCCATTGTGGTTCATAGATATTTCGTTGATGATTTGATAGGCGTTGATAACATTTTTGTTGGTGAACACACTTCCTGCATCATCTAATGACATTGTTTGAGCATCCATTTTATAAAATCATGGTGGAGTGATGGTCTCTACAGTTCTTTGAATGTTCCCAATCATCGTAAATTGACTCATGGTCACACTGATGGAAACTGGTGACCTAATTTGTCAAATTGGGTGGTCTTGCATGTCAAGAAGTATTGGGAGGGAAATGTTGTTATGAGCTGGTTCCAAATAGTGAATATGCTAACATTTCTAGAATGTTTCCATGCTATTGCCTATCTCCCAAGGAAAAAGGGAAATAAGAAGTTTAGCAGCATTGATTATCTCACAAATTTCTAGTGAGATGGGCAATGGGGTCCTCATGTGGCTGCCCTCCAAATTGACTTCTTTGGATCACAGAGATTAGAAAAGGTTTTAGTGCAATGTCACGAAATCAATATTATGATTAGTTGTTAAGGGTGTATTATGATCTTTCAAGGCTCAATTTTCATCAAGTTGAGCTATGACTAGGTTCAGATCGATTCCACGAATTGTAGTGTTCCGAGGTCGCTAATGATATCTTTGTTGTTTCTTTTTCTCTCTAAATACATGTTTGGGATCTAGGAGAATAAGAATACTTGCCTTAGATTCTTGCTCTTTGCATGCAACGCTTGAATGAAGGAAATATAGAACTTAAGAAAAAAAAATATTTAAGGCGAGTATTAACAATTACAGGTCTGATATCTAGGTCAGTTTGAGTAGACTCCTAGTGCTCATGTGACACTAGTCCTCGACAATGATGCCCCAAAAAACTTTATGTGCAACATCTAGTTAGTTAGGTTGAAATGGGGTTAAGATGCAAGGAGTGTATATGCCTACATTTCCAAGTCTGCCACATGGTGCGACAACGCTTGAGACATGACCAGAAAATCAAATTGAACGAGAAGAATTCACACAACAATTCGATATCACAGGCTGACGACCACCGATGTCATAGGGTTCGACTTCGCTAATATGGATACAATGACACCAGATGCCGGCCCATCAAGCATGGCGTTGGTGCGACAGTGATGTCATGCAATTGGAGAACACCGATTTTCATACCAAACATCATAGATCTGGATCCATAGTTTGGGCACTCTTAATTATCACTCTAACCAATAGAAACTCATACCCGATGATGTTATCATATTAATCGGGACCACAAGCAAATATATCAAACTAATTAAAGAAATCAATTTGAAGCCTAACATAATGCATCTATTAAAAATTTCATATCTACGAGGGATCCGTTTGAGAACATATTTTTATCAGGGATCTGACATTTTCTTCTAGTACTGATTATTCTTGCACTTCTTACATCTCTGTTGGTCATTTTTCTTGCCGCATGACCCATTTGTCTTTCCCTTAGGCCAACAAAAACATGAGGTAGAGAGATCCACATTGAGAACGAGAGGGGAAGGGGGTTGAGAGAAACATGGGAGAGATTGTGGGAATTGAGTAAATTTCCCCCTAATTTCCTTTTTTATCTTATTTATTTTTTTAACAATTTTTTTTAATTGCGAGTTGAATTATTTTATGATTAATTTTACACAAATGATTGAACCATTATGCATTATCTTTGTATATATAACAAAAAAATAACAGGAAGTGAACTCACATATAAAGTTATATTATCATTTAACTACACTATCTGGCCTCAAATATCAAGAATCAATTATTATTAAAATCATACGAGGAATAATTGTAAATGATGATTTAAATTTTGTGATCGAACTATTTACTTAAATATAAATACATTGTTACATAACCTTTGACAATTATTCATAAGTATTATTATATAATTAATTAAGATAATGTCCTTCAAGATGAGGAAATTAATTAGAAATGTATGTGAATTAAATTATATTCATTCACTAAATGTAATTATATTTTATTAAGATGTATAACATCATTTGATGAAATAATAATATTTATTTTATTATATAATTAGAATATCAAGATGTCTTAGTGCAAATTGAATTTTTTAGATTTCAATTTGGCCATGACTTGATTTAAAACAAGTTCCATATAACTAAGCTACATATCAAGCCAAATTATTATTTAGTATAGCTAGTGCAATGCAGCCTTGAACTATAATGCAAACTTGAAGATCAAATAAATAAAGATGAGCGGCTTGAAGACACATGGTTCAATCGAAAAAGAGGATGAATAGTTATATCTTGATATATGAAAAGGATAACCTTGGTCGACAATTTTTTTCTTTTTTAAAGAAGACGAATAGGGTATCATGGGCATACATGAGAGTTCGTTATGTTTTTACTTTGAAATGTCATCTACATGCATATGTGCGATTCATGTTCATTTGTTATTGTATGAATAGTGGTTGGTACAAGGAATCCAAATGGCCTTTTTGTTTTCTAAATAAATAATAGATTTACTTAATTACTATGTATGCATTCATCTATATCTTTTTTCTTTATTAGATGATTCATACTTATCTTTTAAATGACTATATATTTGTTCATTTGTAAAATGAATTTTCCCATATTCTTGTGACTAGAAGAAAGAGCTTTGGAGAATTTGAGTTTCAATTATGAGGGATTCTTAACTAAGGTGCCGGAGGATTGCACATTGAAGTATATTTGCTTGATTGAGGCTTAGAGTTTGATCCCAATATGGATTCATATTCAAGGTCCAACTTATTTTTCATCATCTTCTTGCATTCCTTTAGGTAAGCTATACTCTAAAACAAATAGAAAGAAATAGAAAGATAATATCTCTAAAAGATAATATCTCTAATGAGTCTTCTTTCTTTGTTTTTTATGTTTTCCTATACCCAAATTGAATTACTTAAAAATTTTCCTATAGGTTTTATTATATTGTAGCTACATGTGTATTCATTCGTTAATTGCTCGCAAATGAGTTACGAATATTGTTATATGCTTGGGATTTTGTAAAATAGAGTGTTCATATTTTTAATGACAACTTTTAATTGAATTGACCTAAAAAAGATAATGCCTCTTTAATGATGGAAGATATTCTAAAACTAATGAAACAAATCTACATCCTTGTGATTTCATGTTATTTGTGGTAGAAGCCAATTATGAAATACATATAAGAATATAATTATGGGATTGATCAAGTTTATGAGATATTTGATGTTTTTTCTCTATTTTGCAAAAAAAAAACATTGTAGCTTCAGAGAACTATTTTCCAAAAAATATTATAAATTAATTGATTAAGCAATGGATTCTCAACCATGGAAGGTTGCATGCATATGCATTAGATCATGCATATTTTTCATATTGATAAGTGGCTAACATGCATCATACCCTCACATTTTACAATGCATTTGAATAGCTTCTGTGCATGTTTAATATCACTTTTATCTACTTCAATACTAATTACACCATTTTTCATATTTATCCACCTTTATTACCTCATTAATTGCAAATAAGCCTAAACATCAAGCACTTATGTGGTTTAATTTTGCTTTGTTGTAGGAACACGAAGATTTAGAAATCTTCCACACTTTTTATTTTGAACAAAGCTGAACATGGAAATATACGAGACCATCTGTTCTAAAGCAAGGGCAAATGTGAAAACTTTGTCACAACTTTTTGTATTGGAGCAAGTTTGGATATGGACACTTTACCACACACTCCATTTTGGAGCAAGGCCAAATATGGATGGTTCGCCACAACTTAGACAAATTTGAAATTTTAAATAGCTTCAAGCTAGGATGGATACCCTCAAAAAAAAACTATCACCTGTGTTGTTAGTGACTATGAAAAGAAACATGGCTCAAGCAAGAGATTAATGGAAAAATACTTTAAAAGGGAATGAACACATGAGATGGGATCTAGTTTTGGACTGAAAAGAACAAGGTCACAACACTTCCGTTTACTTTAAGAGTTTTTATTTGTAATAATTCTTGGTTTTCAAACTTGTGAAGTTTATGCTTTCCATCATGAGATTTGATGACAAGAAAATCTATACTCAAAAGGCAAGCCTGAATCTCTATTTTTGGAAATAATATTTGCTTGATTTATATTCGTTTCCATATTTAGAAGATCTAGCATATCAATATTTGAATTATGAGATTTTAGCCTGATTTGAGATGAATAATAATCAACTTTCATATTTTTTGCGTCTTGGATATTTGAAATTTGAATTCTTTATTATTCTGTTACAGTTGGGGTCTAAGACTAATAGCAAGTCCGAATATTTAGGCTGATTTGCGGAGCAAGGACCTACATGACATAACAACCCAGATCTTATATATCATAACAACGCAGATCTTATCTTCCCAGATCTTACCTGCCATAACAGCTCAGGGTCGAGATTTTATTTGCCATAACAATCGAGATCTTACCTGCCTTAATAGTCGAGGCCGAGATTTTATGAGACAATTTTGGAAGTTAACTACCAGCCCGGAGCATAACTTGGGGGACGACAAACTGAAAGCTCTTTAAGAAGGAGACGCATAACACCGAATAAGGGGGAGGATTGAGATAGTTTCTTTACTTTCTGCGCTTAATTCTATTTTTCGGTAAAACAATGTTGGTCATGTCATGTATCGAACCTATGTATTTTAACCCAAGGATGTCCGGCTAAACTTCTATTGTCGAAATACTTGGGAATCCTCTATTTTTAATCTAGTCTGCTTGATTCTTTTGGTTTTCATGATAATTTCCTACTTGATCTCGCATTCTAATTCATGAATGAAGGTTTATATGTTTTTGTGATTTCTTGCTAGTTCGTCTGATCTCTCCCAAGTGCACTTTGTCCGTAAGGACCTTATAGTGTTGCCACCTTCACACAGTGAGCCGAGAGGCTAGTGATAAAGTTTGGGGGAATCTTAGTCTAGGGCTTGTCTTATGGATTGGGGTTAGGTGAGTGTCGACCCTACCCACAAAGTCTAGCCTAGTGCGAGCAGCTACATAGTCTTGAATTGATTTATGGACTTGGAAAGAGAAGGGAACTAAGTTACGACCTTGACCCTGAGAGGGGCTTGCTATTGACTTGTGGAACTAATCTCTTAATCAGGATCTCAAGCATTCGCCACGAGAGTGGGGGCTTGATAACTCGATATCTGCCACAAAAGTGGGGTTACTCCGACTTAACAGAATACTCTACTTGTGGTCTTAGATCCTCTACGAAAAGAGGTTAGTGTACGCTGAGAGGCGGTACCCCTTTAGAACTTGAGTATGAAGCCTTAATTATTTTATCAGGAATCACGATAGTTAAAGAGAGAGGGACACTATGACCAGATTGCGCTTGGTCAAGTCCTGAACCTTCACCACGAGAGTGGGAAGGTGAAGGGTAGAGCGGTTACCACAAGTGTGGGATTGCCTTGACCCGTGGTTGCAAGGGCCTTTGCTACTTTTCATATATTCACATCAAAGAGCGGATAAATTGGATTCAGATGTGAACCCGAGGTTCCGGTGTCCTCCCATAAGTAGATTTATATCTTTTTATTTTTCGCATTTTCACTTTTAAATTCTAAAAAACTTATTGTTACTTTCAATTCATTATTCCTCATTCCTTTTTGATCGGGCTAGAATCTCTGATAGCAAGCCCTGATCGGGGCCTGATTGAGGAAAAGAGGGAGCGAAGTTTCAAAATTAAAGTTTTCCCTATGGATCGATACCTTAAGTACTCAACGATTAAGTCGTATATTGCGGTAAGAGGAGTGTGCTAGGTTTTATAAATTTTAGAATATGAAGTAAAGTTAGATTTATTTAACTTGACCCTATTTTCATGCATTATCCGTGTTTCAAGCCCAAGATCATTTTCTACCTTAACGCACGCTTCACATCAAGTTTTTGGCACCGTTGTCGGGGAATATTTTTTATTTTTCGCGTCTTTAACCCTGATAATATGATTTCAAGTCCTATTTATAATTTTCTGATTTCATCATTTTACTTTTCTTTCTTTTTTTTTTCTTTCTTTAGTTTTATTTTTCACTTAATCTCCTCTGATCCATTGCCTAACCTAACGTTTGCTTGAGAGGTGCATGCGCAGTTCACTTAATCTCCATAGACTCCGAGCCCCGAGCTTTGGCAAACAACATCAAGATGGCCCAACCCAATCCAAATTCGGGCCAAGGTAATCTAGCTGAAGCCAAGACAATCAAGTTATACCACCTGTTGGGGTCAACCTTGACACTACTTGAGCCCTTGAAGAATTATGCATGCCTACAATAGTATGTCTGAGCTTCAGAATCACAAGGCCGAAGGTTGGCACCAACAAGTTCCAATTGAACCCAACCGTACTTGGATACTTGGGTCAGAACCAATTCGGTGGGCTTGCCCTTGAAGATCCAAATCAATACCTGATTAACTTCATAGAGATTGTGACACTTTCAAATGTGATGGACTTATCGATGACGTGGGCAGACTTGGCTATTCTCATTTTCTCTTTGGGATAGGGCCAAGGACTGGCTGCGTTCATTGGAGCCAAATACAGTCACGACATGGGACACCCTTTTCTCAGCCTTCATGTCGAGATTCTACCCACCAGGCAAGATTGTGACGATGGAGAACCATATTACCTCATTCATCCAATATGAAAATGAGACGCTCTAAAAAGCTTGGAAGAGATTCAAGAAATTATTGAAGCAGTGCCCTCACCATGGGTTCCACAAGTGGATGACCGTGCAGACTTTCTACCGTGGGCTTACTCCTGAGAGCAAGTCTTCCCTTGACTCCGCAGCTGGGGGTAGATTCATGTCCCAAAATACTGATGAAACAAATCAATTGATTGAAAGAGTCATCAAGACCCATTGTGAGTGGCCAGAAGATCGGGTGAATAGAAAGAGACTCGAAGAGTAAAGCAAACCTAACCTCGGAAGACTAGATCAAATCTCAACTCAAATAGAAGGCCTCGTCAACTTATTCCAAAAAACACTAAAGAAAAAGAACGACCACACCTCTTCAAGACAAAAAATATTCGCAGCACAAGCAACCTCTAACCAAACCACACCACTTTTGTTTGGTGTGAACAATGTTGGATGATCAAGCCTGTAGCTGCACAATGTCAAGTCATGGCCTACAATGTTCAAGACCCCAAGACGACCAAGTAAACGTTGTTGCACCATTCAACCAAAATCAGGCCACAGGGCAATATCAAGGTCCACCTTGGATTAGGTCCCATCAGCCTGTCATACAGAAACCAAAACTACCAACAGAGGCCTCAAGATCAGAACTTCAAAAAGAACTAGTACCCACAAGAAAACAATGAGCAACAACCGACCTTACCCGCGTCAAACAATACCTGGCGCTACCTCCACCCCAGCATTCAGAGGAGTCATGCCTTGAAACTATGATGGAAAGCTTTATGAAATAGCAAAGTGAAGCAATGAAGCAACAAAATGAAACCTTGAGGTAAATTTGCACCAAGATCGACGAACTTGCAGCCCACAACAAGATATTGGAGAACCAAATAGCACAACAAGCAAGGTTTGCTACAAGGCCTCCAGGAACGTTCCCAGGGAACCTGAGATCAACCCCTGAGAACAATGTCAAGCCGTAACCCTCATGTGTGGGAAGCAGATAGAAGAACCCGCAATGAAGCAAGTCCCTCCTGAAACAACTGACGAAAGCCCTAGAGATGTTGAATCGAGGGCTGAGCCAGAAGCGAACCTCAAGGAGAGCCCCCAGTCGAAGCAACCCCTCAGGGATAATCTAGAGCCAAGCTCCCAATCGGTTGAACCTCCATGAGACAATTCCAAAGCAAGTCCTACCTCATACGCTCTCGTCGACTTGAGATTCATACCTTCACCCCAGAGGTTGATGAAGACTCAAAGCAACGAAAAATTTGCCAGATTCATGAAGGTTCTCAAGAAATTGCACATCAACATTCTTTTTGTTGAGATAATACAACAAATATCATCCTACTCCAAGTTCCTAAAGAACATACTTTCAAGAAAGAGGAAGATTGATCTCCATGAGACGGTGGCATTAACTGAAGAAGCGAGTGCAATCATACAAAACAAGCTTCCCCCGAAGCTGAAGGATATAGGCAGCTTTTTGATTCCTTGCAAAATCGGGAACATCCGGTAAGCAAGGCCCTATGCGATCTGGGAGCCAGCGTCAACTTGATACCCCTATCTCTCTATAAGAAACTCAACGTTGGAGATTTAAAGCCTACTAACATGACTTTACAGCTTGCTGCCAGGTCTGTGAAATACCCCCAAGGCATCCTAGAGGACATACCTATCAAGGGCGAGAAGTTCTACATCACTGCTAATTTTGTGGTCTTAGACATGTAGGAAGACCTGAACACACATCTAATCATGGGAAGGTCTTTCCTAGACACAGATGTGCCATCATCAACAAAAAAAATGGAACACTCTCTTTCTAGGTAGGAGAAGAAAAGATAGTATTCAACTTGACCCAAGTCATGAAGTACCCTACCTACGATAGGGTTCATGAAGTTTCAAGCTCTAGGGTGATCTAAGAAGATTCAGCAGTGGTCCTCACTGAGGACCCACTTCAGAAAGGCTTGACTCTAGATGAAGATCTGCTAGATGATCCTGACTCAACCCTGTTCATGAAGCTCCTCGACTCAGGACAAGAAGATGAGGTCCCAACTGCAATAGTTTACTCAGTACAAAGCTTGGACCCAAGAGAACTACTCAACTCTTCAAATACTAAGAAGGCACCTCAGGAGGTAGTCAAGAAAGAGATCAAGGCTTACCTCACGGGGTCAACTGAAGATCCATCAAAAGAGCTTGAACTTTAACCCTCCACTTGACCGACCATATCGGAAGAAAGTCTAACTAAGGACTCTAAACACGACGCTATCTGGGAGGCATCCCAAAGTTTAATTTACTAAGCTTTCTTTCATTTTGCAGGAATAAGACTTCCAACTTGTTCAGTTCGACCCAACCTCTCCAATTAGGGGTTGAATAGAGCACCTAAGGGTTACACCCAACCTCTCATACAACCTCAACCCAAAACCTTTTTCTGGGTCAGCAACCCACATTCTCCTGCGGCCCATCTAGCCCAAACTCAAAGTCAGTGTCACCCAGGAGGCTTGAACAACAACTGGAGTAGCAACTTCAGCTCCCAGCACCCCACCCCCCTCCCCCCAACATCTGAACCCAGCAGCCTCTCCCATCTTGGATAGTGTTGGATTTAAGTTTGGGAGAGCCAATGATACGATCTATACTCCCTTACTTTTGTACCATTTGTATATATTTGTGGCATTATTACCATCTTTATGTACACTCCTTGTCCTTGAAAATTCACAGCATGCATCCAAATGTCAACCCCTAGCTGTTGAACCTTATCCTATACATATAGATGTTAGGAACTTGAACTGTGAACATTTTGTTGCGGGGAACCCAAAACTTGATTACTCCTCTATCCATGATATGAGTATTGTACTTGCACCTCCAACACCTAAGATGAGTATTCCTGAAAGAAAAGCAAGGCGTGTGTTGAGGGGATCAAGTCACATCTTTTCTTGCCCAATTAGAGAAGAACATGTAGACTAAGCCAAAAATTCTATAACATGTGAAGAAAATATGGGATGGAAAAGAATCGAGGAAATAATCCTTAACTTAAAACATTTAGTTTTTTTTTGTAAAGGAAGGGCCTTGGGTCTGAGATACAAGCTGAACTTAGTAGTTGGACAGGTTGGGGTTGCCCATTTTCACGCCCTAAACCTGGTTTCAGTGAACCATGTTCAGAGTCTTAATTGGCTAATAACATGCAATTGGTGCTTGAGACTTGAAAATTTCTAGGTCTGAGTAAGTTGTTGCATTGCTCATTTCGTAACCGGATTGGATTCCAATTTTTATGGTATTAATTTCTCTAATTTATTTGCTTGATGACAAACAAATGTTCAAGTTTGGAGAAATTTGATGACAAAAAAATCCATACCCAAAAGGCAAGCCCAAACTCTTAGAAGCAAGCTTAGATCTCTATTTTTGGAAACAATATTTGCTTGATTTATATTCATTTCCATATTTAAAAGATTTAGCATATCAATATTTGAATTCTAAGATTTTAGCCTGATTTGAGAGGAATCATAACTAACTTTCATATTTTGTGTGCCTTGATATTTGAAATTTGAATTCTTTATTATTCTTACAGCAGGGTTCAAAACTAACAACAAGCCCGTATATTCAGGTGGATTTTGTGAAGCAAGGACTTACATGACATAACAACCCGAATCTTATCTGTCATAACAGTCCAGATCTTATCTGCCATAACAGCGCATATCTTAGATGTCATAACAACTCAGGTCGAGATTTTATCTGCCATAACAACCGAGATCTTACCTGCCTTAACAGTCCAGGCCGAGATTTTAGGAGACAATTTTAGAAGTTAACTTTCAGTCTGGAGCACAACTTGGGGACGACAGGCTGAAAGCTCTTTAAGGAGACGTAGAACAACGAACAAGGGGAGGATGACGACGTCGAAGACAATTTCTTTACTTTCTGCGGTTAATTCTTTTTCCGGCAAAACAACGTTGGTCATGTCATGTATCGAACCTATGTATTTTGACCCAAGGATGTCCGGCTAAACTTCTATTGTCGGAATCCTAGGGAATCCTCTGTTTATAATCTAGTCCGCTTGACTCTTTTGGTTTTCATGGTAATCGCCTACTTGATCTCGCGTTCTAATTCATGAACGATGGTTTATATGTTTTTTCTGATTTCTTCCTAGTTCGTCTGATCTCTCCCAAGCGCACATTGTTTGTAAGGACCTTATAGTGTTGCCACCTTCACACAGTGAGCCGAGAGGGTAGTGATGAAGTTTGGGGGAATCTTAGTCCAGGGTTTGCCTTCTAGATAGGGGTTAGGTGAGAGTCAACCTCTTCCCACGAAGTCTAACCTGGAGCGAGCAGCTACAAAGTCTTGAATTGATTT
Source organism: Pontederia paniculata (assembly GCA_001647135.1). Lineage (NCBI taxonomy): Eukaryota > Viridiplantae > Streptophyta > Magnoliopsida > Commelinales > Pontederiaceae > Pontederia > Pontederia paniculata. Next base: position 2,671 of record LTAE01008271.1, on the reverse strand, counting down.
ATAGACTTGGAAAGAGAAGAAAACCAAGTTACAACCTTGATCATGAGAGTTTTTTCTATTGACTTCGAGAACTAATCTCTTAATCATGATCTCAAGCATTCGCCATGAGAGTGGGGGCTTGCTTATTCGGTATCCGCCATGAGAGTGGAGTTAATCTGACTTAAGAGAATACTCTAAATGTGCCCTTAGATCCCCCTAGGAAATTAAAAAGGTTAGTGCGCGCTGAGAGGCGGTACCCCTCTAGAACTTGGGTGTCAAGGCTTAATTCTTTTATCGGGAATCAAGATACTTAACTCTCCTTTTAGAAATAGAGGGACACTATGGCTAGATTGCGCTTGGTCAAGCCCTAAGCCTTCACCATGAGAGTGGGAAGGTGAAGGGTAGAGCGATTAACACGAGAGTGGGATCGCCTTGACCCGTGGTTGCAAGGGCCTTGGCTACTTTTCATATATTCACGTCAAAGAGAGGATAAATTGGATTCATAGGTGAACCCGAGGTTCTGGTGTCCTCCCATAAGTAGATTTATCTCTTTTTATTTTCCGCATTTTCTCTTTTAAATTCTGAAAAACTTATTGTTACTTTCAATTCATTATTCCTCACTCTTTTTTGATTGGGCTTGAATCGCCGATAGCAAGCCCCAATTCGGGCCTGCTTGAGAAAAAGAGGGAGCAAATGTTCGAAATCAAAGTTTTCCATATGGATCAATACATTAAGTACTCGACGATTTCATTATACTTGTGGTAAGAGGAGTGTGCTAGATTTTATAAATTTTAGAATTTGAAGTGAAGTTAGATTTATTGAACTTGACCCTATTTTCATGCCTTATCCGTGTTTCAAGCCCAAGGTAATTTTCTACCTTAACACACACTTCACATCAAGTTTTTGGCATCATTGCCGGGGAACATTTTTTATTTTTCACGCCTTTAACCCTGCTAATCTGATTTCAAGTCCTGTTTATAATTTTCTAATTTCATCATTTTACTTTTCTTTCTTTTCTTTTCTTTTCTTTTCTTTTTTTATTTCTTTTGTTTTATTTTTCACTTAATCTCCCCTGATCTATTGTCTAACTCTAACATTTGCTTGAGAGGTACATGCACAATTCTAACTCCGAAGAAGAAGAGATTCTTGAGTTCAACCTTGAGATCGAAAGAAACTTCAGGAGAAGAAGTCGATAGCAAAGAATTCATAGACTCCAAGCCTGAACTTTGGCAAATAACATCGAAATGGCCCAACCCAATCCAAATTCGGGCCAAGGTAATCCAGGTGAAGGCCAAGGCAATCAAGTTATACCACTTGTTGGGGTCAACCCTGACGCTACTCGAGCCCTTGAAGAATTCTGCATGCCTACAACAATAGGTCTGAGCTCCGAAATCACAAGGCGGAGGTTGGCACCAAAATGTTCCAACTGAACCCAACCACACTTAGGTGTGGGCTTGCCCATAGATTGGATTCAGAGGTGAACCCGAGGTTCCTTTGTCCTCGCATAAGTAGATTTATCTCTTTTTATTTTTCGCATTTTCTCTTTTAAATTCTGAAAAACTTATTGTTACTTTCAATTCATTACTCCTCACTCCTTTTTAATCGGGCTTGAATCTCCGATTGCAAGCCTCGATCCGGACCTGATTGAGGAAAAGAGGGAGCTAAGGTTCAAAATCAAAGTTTTTCCCATGGATCGATACCTTAAGTACTCGACGATTGCCATATACCCGCAGTAAGAGGACTATGCTAGGTTTTATAAATTTTAGAATTTGAAGTGAAGTTAGATTTATTGAACTTGACCCTATTTTCATGCCTTATCCGTGTTTCAAGCCCAAGGTAATTTTCTACCTTAACACACACTTCACATCAAGTTTTTGGCATCATTGCCGGGGAACATTTTTTATTTTTCACGCCTTTAACCCTGCTAATCTGATTTCAAGTCCTGTTTATAATTTTCTAATTTCATCATTTTACTTTTCTTTCTTTTCTTTTCTTTTCTTTTCTTTTTTTATTTCTTTTGTTTTATTTTTCACTTAATCTCCCCTGATCTATTGTCTAACTCTAACATTTGCTTGAGAGGTACATGCACAATTCTAACTCCGAAGAAGAAGAGATTCTTGAGTTCAACCTTGAGATCGAAAGAAACTTCAGGAGAAGAAGTCGATAGCAAAGAATTCATAGACTCCAAGCCTGAACTTTGGCAAATAACATCGAAATGGCCCAACCCAATCCAAATTCGGGCCAAGGTAATCCAGGTGAAGGCCAAGGCAATCAAGTTATACCACTTGTTGGGGTCAACCCTGACGCTACTCGAGCCCTTGAAGAATTCTGCATGCCTACAACAATAGGTCTGAGCTCCGAAATCACAAGGCGGAGGTTGGCACCAAAATGTTCCAACTGAACCCAACCACACTTAGGTGTGGGCTTGCCCATAGATTGGATTCAGAGGTGAACCCGAGGTTCCTTTGTCCTCGCATAAGTAGATTTATCTCTTTTTATTTTTCGCATTTTCTCTTTTAAATTCTGAAAAACTTATTGTTACTTTCAATTCATTACTCCTCACTCCTTTTTAATCGGGCTTGAATCTCCGATTGCAAGCCTCGATCCGGACCTGATTGAGGAAAAGAGGGAGCTAAGGTTCAAAATCAAAGTTTTTCCCATGGATCGATACCTTAAGTACTCGACGATTGCC
>LTAE01008270.1:9146-20891 GCA_001647135.1 Pontederia paniculata | reverse complement strand
ATATATATATATATATATATATATATATATATATATATATAGACACAAAAAAATTATTAGATGCTTGAACCGATATACAATTTCATTTGAGTATCATTATATTAACATTCTATATCATTAATATCACTCGATATACACATAGACTTCCATAATCACACTTGAAACATCTTAACAAAAATGACAATATTAAATATAAATTGTTTAAATAACTAGACATTTATTTTTACTTTGAGCATATTTAAACAAAACATCATAACTTAGTTCACATGCATTCATTTAGAATAATTTCATTTTTTTTAAAATAGACTCCCATAAAATTTCTTGAAACGGCTAAAGTTATAAGAAGTTATGAACGATTTTAGACGGCCATGTATAGTATCATACTTTTTGAGAATAAATAGTAAAGTAATAAAATATGAAAAGATAATACAAGTTCCTAACTACTTCATAAATTTCACATCCTAGTTAAACTATTACAATTTATGATATACTTTATAAATCTAATCTGCTACAACTCATGATAATATGATATAAAGTTAGTATTTTAATCATAATTTTTCTTATAGACTCAAATCAAGATGAAACTAAGTTTCAACTAAAACTAGACTTCGAAGGCTACTGTTGGACGAACCACCACTCAGTGGACTCCTATAAAATGAAGCTCATTGTTATCGAGTTCGATTCGATGAACTAATGTGCAGGTACTGTCCAAACTTCATCAAAATACGGTACTCTAGAACGTTAACAAGTGATCTTCTTCCTGATGTGATCAAGACTACAGTACAAACACGACGAAAGTAGAATGTGAAAAAATTATATTCCGCTGCGAGGTATTTATAATATCATCCATATTAGTCCTTCTAAAACTTATAGTTGTATCAGAGCCACGAAAAAAATTTCTCGTTCTTGTTATTTATTATTTTTGGTTGTGCAAAATTAATTTAATCAAATTTGCACCTTTGGTTATATGACCATAACCGAAGAACAAAAAATTAATTTTTTTTCGTTGTCAATTGTACTACTATCAACCTGAAATGTAGTACACATTTTAATATATTTTTTGAACATATATTGTTTAATAAAAAAATATGACTATTCGTATTAAAAAAATGCCATGTACATGGCATTGGCGCGCAGGCTTGGCTTGTGCCGCGCCTGTTGCACAGGCGCGCGGAACAAGGCATGCAGTGCCATGCTCTAGTGCTGCTGGCCTCAGCTCGCATGCCACATGGATTGCATGACGCGCGGGCCTATTTAAAGCACTCACGCGCGGGTCGGGCCCGCACGGCGTGTAGAGAGTGTGCACGCGGGTCAGGCCCGCGCGTACGGGGTTGGCCCGGTGGAAGCTCTATGCCCATTTCTTTTGAATAGTTGTTTTTTTTCTGAAATTATAGTATATTAGGAAAATTTTGAGAAAAATATATTAAAATGTAGAAATTGTTTGTTTAGCTCCGAAAAATCATAAAATATTTTTAGGTACTTGTATTGTTGAGCATGACATTTAAATGATGTATTTTAATTTATTTTTGCATTATTATGATTGTTGCAAATTGATGCCATAATTATTATTTTGCATATAATTATGACATGATAATGTTTGAAAAATTAGAGATATTTTTCATAATGTATTTTGAAATGATCATGATTTAAAATGTTATGATTCATGTCATTATGTGCAACATTAATAATGCAAATCATGCATGTTATATGATTACATTTTGTTATATTGACATAATCATATTTTAAATGCATATATGAAATGTCTTACCATGTGAAGCATGCAACCTATGATTTTGAGATTGTTACACTTATTTATGTTACTAAATTGATACGACAAATGTTTTATATGGACAAAATCATCAAAAAAACTCTCACATGACATTGCATACTTTAAATGTATAAAAATATTATGCAATTACTAATTTTGAAAATATATATATGAATATTTTCGATGTTACATATATGTAATTAAGGCATGTGACAAAGTATTTTTTTCATATTTGTAAAAATTTATATGATAAAGCATCATATGCCTGATGTTATACATGTATGCAATGTTGTCAGAACTGGACGGGACATCGATCCGAAGAGCATCTGTGTCAGGTTTAGCCGATCGAACCAATTAAATCGGATGGTCGAACCAGATACTATTAAAAAATATTAAATTAAAATATGATTTATAATTTATATAAAGAACTACAAATAAATAATTAAATATAAAAAAAACTAAATTTATTTTCAAAAGTTATGATCAATTAACATTTAATTTGATACAAAAATATTAATAAAAATATATATTAATAATTATTTATTTCAATATAAATATCAACTGAAAAAAATTCTTTTATAATTAAAAAGAAAAAGGAAAAAAATAAAACGGATTTAAAAGGCCTTGAACTATAATTTTTCTTCATGGCCGAGTTGCTCCAAAGCCCACTTCCCTTTTTCAGCCCAATTTTTTATTTTTCTTTCTTATTTATTTGAACCGGCCGGTTCACTATAATAACGGGTTCAAGCGGTTCAACCACTATTTTCCCGATTTTTGACCGGTTTTGACCAGTCCAACTCGTTGCCCGGTTTTTCCATCGAATCGGGACCGGACTAGGCTCCGGTCGATGGTCGAACCGGCCAGTCCGATCTGGTTCTAACAACATGGCATGTATGTATTATTTTGAAGCATGCGACATGTAATTTTGTATTTATATGTAATTGTAACAAATTGGTATATACATGCTTATTATCATACATATATTGTTATCAAACATGTAACAAATAATTTTTCATTTCTTTAAATGAACTATGTGATTATTTGTATGCTTGGAAAGTTCATATATCATTTACATAATATGTGTTTTATGCATAAATGTGATGATTATGATTGTGACATGTTTCATGACCTTAGGAATTTATTTCTTAATAGTAACTTGAACTTAAGTGTAATATGATAATGAAACATAGATAGTCCAAATAGGACTAAGGCATCTTAAATATATAATGGTCATGGTAGTATTTTTGTTGAGTGGTGCATGACATTATGTGCATGTCTAGGTAAGTCTGCCTTATAGAAGATGGATTTAAAGTGGGTTGAGCCCCTCCACTCTTCTGTGACTTATCTATTGCAATATTAACGTAGTGTCTAAATTTTACTATGTTTACGTGACATATTTTTTCAATTTTGGTGACGAGGCGAAGGGGCAGTGGTTCCCTAATTGGCACCTCGAATAAGCAAGGACGTGCTCCCACTGCTGTAACCCTGATTGTCTTGGCCAAGATGTTAAAATGGAATGTTGTCACATTATATATTTTTGATGATTTTGAATGTTTGGAAATCCAAAATTATTATTTTAGTACCTTGGCGCAATTATATTATGTTTTATAACTTGGTAATATTTTTAGAATAGTGGGAGATGAGTGGGAGCTTTGCTATTACTTGATGTCACTATTTTTTAATATTATCATTTTATTGATTTTGAATATCTGTGACAAGAAGACTTGTGTATAAGACTAACATTTATTTATTTTGAACATGATCCTAGAACCATGGCCTCCCTTGAAGAAGGACATAGTGAACTCCGGAGATCTCGTGGGAGAAGACCAGAGCGGGACGTAGGCCAGGAGTTCGGCCGAATCTCATCAACAAACTTCATGTTTGTTTGTATCGTTTGTTTTCTTTCTCTACTCTCTTCTCTATTTGTTTACGTTTACGTTTACATTTACAAGCTTCCGCTGGTAACTTGTTCTAAACCTAGTAAAAGAGAGTAAGATTTTTAATACACCAATTCACCCCCCTCTTGGCGCCATCCAAATCCTACAGTTTACCCTATTGCATTATTTAATTCTTTTACATATTGAGCTTCGATTACTCATGGGAGAATTGCTTTCCCTACTTTTGATCTTACTGGTGAACATGATAATGATTAGGTGATGGCATATGCGTTGCGGACAATCGTGGTGTGGCGGCTTGAACATGAATAGTATAGATTGAGTTAAATTTATTTTTATTTAGTTATGTCTTTTTCTTTATCGCATAATGTAAAAGTATATTTCATTTGAATTTGATATTTTATTTTATAGGTTTGGCTTTTGCATTATTTGTTTGGTCAAAAGTAAACTCCAAAGATGTAAGTTGGTAGCATTCTTGGGAGGGCATTCTGCCAAGTGATGGGATGGTCTTCTAAGGCATTACAGAAGGTATCAGAGCCTAACTAGGGATACTTCTTAGCTGCATCTAAGTATTTAAGGATCATGTGCAAGCATCATGAACCACCACCATTCCATCAAGTAGAGGTTAAACTAAGGAATCAATGTAGTTGTTATTATTAAAAGTAATGATATGCTTGTTATGAATAGATGCCTCCACGATGTTCCATCGTTAGTCGATCAAATCCTCCTCCAAAATGCTCAGCATTGCATCACACCGAGAAGTATGTTATACCCACTACTAAGTATCACAATGATATTTTGAATAGCCGAATGCAAGTTGCCCAAAGGGAACGCCAAAGGGAGGACTCTAAGGATACTATCGAGAGGTTTCTGAAACAACACCCTCTTGAGTTCAAAGGAACTGAAGACTTTGAGCAAGCTGAGAAGTGGATAGACAAAATGGAAGAAATCTTTGTGGAAATGAAATGTGCTACGAAGCGGAAGATCATCTTCGCCATAAATCATTTCGCAGGCGATGCGGCTGGTGGAAAGACACCAAGAGCATAAGATTTGCGACACAAGACACCATCTTGTGGAAGAATTCAAGGAAGTTTTTGAAGCACACTAACCTACCCCAATACTTGAAGGACCGCATGCAGGAGGAATTCCTGCAGCTGAAACAAGACATCATTGCGGTGGAACAATATCTGGTCATGTTTCTACGACTTAAGAAACATTGTACCTTTGATATAAATAAAAAATCAAGAACAAAGAGGTTTGTCAAATTGGCTATATCCTTATTTGAGGACCAAGTTCATGAGTGAAAACAACAAGACGATGGAAGAAGCCTTAGAACTTGCATCTGAATTGGACAGGGAGCATGAGGAATGAGTGAAAACCTAGAAGGAGAAGGCTATTCGGGAACGAGCTAGGTGTGATGATAGGATACAAGCTAAAGCTCCTACTAGGAGAGATAATAGCTGAGAGGAACATCCCAATCCTTACCCACCTCGTGAAGGGCAACAACAACAAGATGATAAAAAACCTTGCCCACATTATCGAAGGCTTCATTTTGGCGAATGTTGTCGTAAGTGCAAGAGGCATGTCTTGGATTAGTCCCACATGGACAAAACATGGAGGGATGCTTGATCATGTGTGATGTGTTTTGGTAAAATCGTGTGGGCTAAGACCCAAGCGGACAATATCACGCCTTCATTAGGGGTGTTACGTATGATGTGAGAGCCACCTTGCATGCTCACTTGAACCATGGTGCGAGATCACTATACGAGGACATTGAGGTCCCTAAGGGGGGAACGATACAAGAGGAATGCTTTAGATTAGTCTCGCATGGACAAAACACGGAGGGATGCTGGGTATATATATCAGCATGACCTTGACCAAGTGTGACGTGTTTTGGTAAAATCGTGCGGGCTAAGATCTAAAGCGGACAATATCAATCCTTGGTCAGGAGTGTTACACAACTAGCCGAGAGATTTCATTTATGTTGATTTTATGATTCATGTAAAAACCCTTTAAGGGTCTTCACCCCAATAGGAGACCTACCCCATGAAATAGTGAGCTTGGAGGCTACTTTTCTCAATGCTTTTTCACCTATTGTTTGTCTCTTAAGATTGAACTCATCTGATTAATTCTCCATCCAACTCAAGAGGGGTTCTAGGGTTAATATAAAATATTTATGCTAACTAAGAGCACACGAGGATTGCAGAAAAGTAGTTGTGAACCTGAGTTTAGAACTAAAAAATCAACATCTTGAGAACGACTAGATGATCACATTTATGATAATGATTTAGTGAAAGCTACTTATCATTTGAAATGTTGATGCACAATTGTTAGCCTTGTTTATTGCATGCTTCTGAATCATCATATTAATCATGGTTGTAAAACTCACACCGACCCGGTCGATCGGACCAGTTGGACCAGGGTCCGACATCAAAACCAGGCTACGGGTTATCTTAAATCCGGACTTGGAGTTGAGCCACTTTGGACCGGTCAAATCCGGGTTCAACCTGTCGACCCGACGGGTTTAATTGACCTGGTCGCCAAGTGAATCATCCTAAAAAATATTTTATTTATATTTATTTGACATAAAATATTGAAAAAATATATGATGTTTGATATTTCAAAAAAGAAAACAATCAATTTGCAAATCATTATTTATGATTTTTTTTATGTTTAAAAATCTTATTAGTAATTATTTTATTATGTTAGTGATTCGATTTTGACGTAAATTTTGAGTAATATGAATTTGTGACTTGTAAGTTATGATTATAAAGTATTATTATGGAATTTATTTGTTATCATATATTTATTTAGTGCATATTTTATTATTTTATATTAAAGTATTATCTTATATATATATAATAATAATAATAATAATAATAATAATAATAATAATAATAAAATTCACTGATCGTTGGCCACCAGAAAAGGTATAGCAAAATAAAGTTTAGTACGTGCAAGTTTTATAAAATCATATAATGAAATAAGATGAATGAATATGATAATTGATATATTTGAATAGCCAATATATTTGAGATAGGAGAATGATAAAATAGTGTTTCTCATCTATGAGATAATGAAAATAATAATGAAACAATTTAATAACAACACAAGAAATTATAGCTAAAAGAAAAGTGGTGTGATTTATCGACTTCGAACAAGGGTAATGTTGAGGCATTCCACGAAGTGCAAAGGTGGTCAGTGAGCCATCATGACATATCTTAGTAGATTTGTATTATTCTAGTGCCTACACTTGCCTCAAAACTCATGTAGTTCCGTCCTTCGTATGCTTGTGATTGTAATTGTGTGTAATAAAAATTATTTCAATTACTATCTACAAGCTAATATAAATTGCATTTTGTTATTTATAATAAATATTATTTATTTATTATAAATTATACATTTCTACTTATTATGTTTATTTATAAATTATTATTCTATTACATAATTTAAACCATTTTTATCTTTATAAGTTTCCACTATTTACTCAAATGTCAAGTTTTTCTATTTCATAATACATTATAGATATTAAATTGTACATTTGTGCTTATCGTTCTATCCCATACTTAGATATTATCCATCATGCTTAATTTGTCCGCCTAGAATTTTAGTCATATGTTGGTAAAATATTAAATTTTAGCCTATGATAATAAATATCATTTAATTATTTATATTGAATTATACATTTATACTTATTAACCTATTCATAGTTTATAAACTCTTCAATATTACAAAATATACTTTATGTAATCAACAATTAGTTTAAATAATTATTTAAAAAAAGATCATATTCATCAAGAGACTATAATTTACTAAGGGAAAAAAATTTCTTTTTCATCAAGAGACTATAATTCATCAAGAAACCAAAATTTACTAAGGGAAAAAAATTCTTATATTACAATATTATTTCATAATCCATTGTACTTTTTTTATAATACACGTGTTTATATTTTAAAATACCATTCCACACTTAAAATGTTTATGTGCGTTGTTAACTTTCATGATCTTTTCGAAACATTCAAAAATAAAGTGAAATGAGTTTGGCCTTTTGATTTATATTAAAGAAAAAAAATCTATATACAAAAAGATATAATTGGAAAATAAATGGATGTTGACTTTACTTTTTATATTATCAAAATTTAAAATTAACTGCATAATTATTTGTGAACCCATTGAACAAAGAAGTTGACTATTAATATTTGCTCACAAATATTAGTAAGGGACATGGTCTATCCCTCAATTTTTTTCGACAGAGGGAGGTTGGATCCCTCACTATTAGTGGGAGCAGTGGCAGAATCATCTTTCACATGAAACTTGGATTTTAATATTTGCTCTCTTATGTGGATTTTCCTCGTGCTTCTAGCCCAATGCCAACATCAACCATCTTTCTTTACCTGCCACGAGCTAGCCTTAGGTCAAATCTCATGATTGTTTTAGTTGGTAGGTTTCATGTGATTTTATTTTTGTCATGGATTTTTTATTTTATAATTATTAACATGCATACTTAATTAGAAATCAAATTGTCATATTGAAAATTAGTCTTTTATTAGGTCCCCGTTATGATATCTCATTGAGAATATTTTTTTTATAAAGCTTTATTTATCAGCTAACATCAACTTGAATGTTAGGTGGATGTGCATCTTATACTTTAGGGTTATAAACGACACATCTCAGTGAGAAATAAAATACTCAATTGGTGTTTTCTTATGAATGTTAATTATTCTAAGTAACGATCAAGTATTCTATAATTTGTTTGGCACGCGAATTTTTTAGCAAAAAAAAAAGTAATTTTGTAACAAGTTCAATTTCCATGAAAAAGTTAATTTAATGTTACTCCTTCCATTTAGTATTTAATATCCATTTCAATTATCCCATGAAGTAATGTGTAGTGTTTTTGGCTCCTCGTCTACTTTTATAAGTCATGTGTTGTGGATTAATTTCCTTTTCTCTTTTTCGGGGTAAAAATATTTTTTTCTCTACTAACTAATTTTAAGCTTTAACCAAGAAAACTACACCTTAGACCTTTATTAGTTCCAATAATCCTATTTGAAAAGAATTGATAAAGAAGCGAGGAGGATGGTTCAGACTCAAGAGTATCTCAACCTCTCATGCATTAATATTGTCATGTTGACCTATTATATATAACCAATCAAGATCTTTTGATGGTCTTTTAATTGTTAACAAGCAAGCATGTGCACCATTTTGTGATGGTCTTTTTATTATGATGATGATAATCTTTAACATCATAGATACCAAGTGAAAAGGAAGAGTACCATTTAATACGATTTAAAAGATTCATAAGAATCACTCATAAGTGGGCTATGTCCTTTGGTGGTAGCAAATTTTCAGATGAAGAGAGGATACCAAGATAGATAGACCATAAGATTATAGCTAGGGTGTCAGGGCCGTGACCGAAGCCCTTTGTACACTCTTTGATGGTCACGGTTGTGACCCAATTCCCTTTTGATGAATTTTTATTACCTTTGTTTCCAAAGAGAGTCCTAGTTTCATATTTAAACATCCTAATATGATTTAAAAGTCTAAGCAATATGCACAAACATGATTCTTCCGATCTAATACAATTCAATATCATTTGATAAAATCTCTTGAAATAAATTGAATGAAAATAGGGACACTAATCAAATAAAGAACATGTGTCGGAACATAGGCTTTATGTCCTATACCATTATATTTTGATGATGCAAAACACGAGTAATTAAAATTATCTAGAAGAATTTAATTTTGAAAAGATATTTTTATGTGTTAAATTTAAATCTCAATATTTGACTATCTTATTTCATGTCTTGGATTGGGACGTGTTTACTAATGAATTATTTAAGTGATGAAAAAATAGATGGAATGAAGATCTGAAACTTTCAACGATTTGATACATCATAATTCAAAAAGTTTCAAAGGTCGGATGAGTCAACTCAGAAGGTCGGTTGAACCCAATGAAGTCAGATGAGGTGAAAAGGGAAGGTCAGTCGAACCTTGGACACGTTGTTCAAACTTAAATGAAGTCAGAAGCGAATGTCGATTGAAGAACTCATGAAGTCCGTCGAAACCATGAAGGAGGATGGATAACTAGCACAAGTCGGTTGAACCCAGTAAAGGTTGATTGAAACCAAAGTTAATCAGAAGTTAAAATTGGTCCGACCTTGTACGAGATCTGTCGACCGACCTAGGTATGATAGCACCAACAATCAATTCCTGCACTAGGTTGGTCCGACTTAATACAAAGCTGGTCAACTGATGTTAGACTGACTACAAGTTGTCCAAACTTCAACGAGATATTTGACCATCTTCTAATCAGATCTGGGTTGAGCCATTACTACAAAAGTTGTAGATAATCTTCTAGCTTTCCACAAAATAAACAATGGATTCATTTGGACATATGCAAAGAGTTATGGTCAAAATAGTTAAGGGGTATATTTTAAAAAAAAGTTACAATGACTAGTCTTTTAGCCAAGAAGAAATCAATAGTCATATTGATAGAAGATACTTATAAAAGAACTTTCAAAGAGCTAGAATGAGATGAGATTTCAAAGGAAACATAAGCAAAAAAGAAAAATAAGATTTAGAAGCTTCTTGATCCAAATTGTTAAATCTTCTTTTTTCTCGTCTATTCTTGAGTGTGAAATTGTAAAAGATATCAGATTGTAAGAGAACATATTATTTGTATTCTTGTAAAAGACTTAGATCCATTGTTAGAGAGGTTCACACATAACCTCTTGAATGAAGAAAAGTGTGAGATTGTGAGTTTCTTTAGAGAAGATGATATGAATCTGGAAGCTGTCAAATTTGGAGATAAAATGAATTTAGAAGTTGCCAAATTTGAATCTGCCATATTTGAACCTGACATTATGGAACATGATGACAAGAAAGAGACTTCATTTGATTATCAAGATGTTGCTGCTGAAGATGGTCAAGAACCTTTGCGATTGAGCACTGGTCCAATGACAAGAATGAGTGCGAAATAAATTCAGACTGTCGTGGAGAATCATCTTCAAACTGGATTGAAGACTCTGGATCAAACTCAACTCCTTGATGTATTTCAAATTGGGCTGAATTAAGAGTCTCCACATGAAGAGTCTCAAATAACCCATGATTGAATTATTTAATTTAGAAATTTAGAATTAATTAAGACCAAATATTCTATTTAGAGTCCTAATAGGAATTGAGTTGTTATTTTAGGAAATAAGAGTCCTATACTTGTAGGTTAAGTTAGGATTTTATTTCTGGTCAAAGAGAGTCCTTTGGAACCTATAAATACTGCTAGTTTGTATTATTTGAAAAAAAATTTGAATCTATTAAAAATTCTGGCTTATTGCTTGTGCTGTGAGGGAACTCCTGCAACCTGTTCTTCGTGAACTTCCGCTGTTAATTACAAGGTAAACTTGTGATTAAATTCATTAATTTATAATATCGATTGCTTGGTTCATTGGTAATCTTGAGGTTGATATTCCGCTGCCTGATCTCACTTTTGATCTCGTTTCTCTTGATTATCATATATTGCTTCGGTCACTCAAGGCATTGTTCTTGAGTATCGTATCAGTTGATATCAGAGACACATTTTCGATACGGGTTCTAGTTATCTTTTTTTTTGTTTGCCTTTGAATATTCAGAAAAAAAATCCATAGTCATCCGTCACCATCTGCATCCAAATCTTTTTTTTTCTTCAAGTACTTTGGTTGTGATCTGAAAAAAAAAAGAAAATTCGCTTTTGGAAAAGATAAAAAAAATAGTATGTTATTTTTGCAGTTTCTTAAAAAAAATTGCTTCTGGAAAAGATACAAAAAAATCAGTTTGTTATTAATCAGTTTTTGACAAAAGAATATCCGAAAAAATAGAAAAAGGTGGAAATAAAAGGAAAATCTAGAAAAAAAAAGTTTTGCCCCTGTAGTGCCTTCAAAAAAAAAGAAAAGGGGAGAAAAATATTGAAACTGATTCTGTTGGTAGAAAGTCCAAAAAAAAAAAAGAAATTCTGAAACATATTGACATTTCCTGAAGTTTGTTGGCATTGAACTTTTATGCTAAACAATTTAATCTTTTTGTTTCCTTTTCTGTTTGAAAATCCTATCT
>LTAE01008269.1:3842-20898 GCA_001647135.1 Pontederia paniculata | reverse complement strand
TTTCGGCTCCGACGACCTCCGTTTCCGCTGCAAGAGGTATTCCATAAAACCTCTATTTAGTCGAATTATATTTGTTATAATTCCTACAATAGGAGATATATATATCGGTCCCATGCATGCTTCTGCTGCGTAACTCGGATATTTACCTTATTTTTAAAATGACACACCATATGTTTCTTGTAACTTAAGTAAATAATGTATTTACACTTTTGATCTTGTTTCTGAGTGTGAATAATCTTACTCACAATATCATATTAAATATCTTTAAGAATATCATTTTTTTAAATGATTAGGTTCCATTGCACAAGCTTTCCAATATGTTTTATCAATGCACCCTGAGGCATCCTTTTAACATTTGACTCCATGCATTGGCAATGAGTTCACTTCCTTTAAATGATACTAATTTGTGAAATCTATAACTATTTATTATTATTTTTAGCCATCATATCTTTTTATATTCATTTCTTGTTGGGAGGATTTATACTTTTGATTTTCTATAGTCAATTTATACCTTAAATACTTCTATATACCAGTTGTCATGCTACAAAGCAAACACCACAGGGCTGCTGACTCTAAGTCGTGAAACGATTCTTTTGATATTCCATCTATTACTTTGAAGCATATGCAAACATTCTTCCGGATTGCTTAATATTTTATTTTAATTTGATGCTACCATCATTACTTAGATGGTGCGTTCATCACTATATATAAGATGCAATTTATCGATGATGACACAGTCATTAATAGTGTCTTAAGTTATTGGTTGCTAACTTTGCATCCTTTAGTACGTAAGAATTTCTTGTCTTTTATTGTTTGCTTCATAGATCAATTTTCTATAGTGTCAATATCATTACCAAATGTTCGAGTAAGACATCAATACATGGTAACAATATTTTTTTTCCTTTTGATGATCACTTTGTTTCACATTATGTAATAATGAATATTTTAAGTGACTCTTCGTCTTTTGTTATATTTTGGACTCATGCACTTTTTTAGGGACATTCATCATCAGATGACTCTTTTGCCAAGCACTTCTTACTATTAAGTCTTTGATTCATATATCTTAACATATACAATCCTTACAATGACTCAATATTTGGCATGAACTAAGGCTTTGTTTGGGAACTAACTAATGGAGGGGTGGAATGATATGGTAGATTATAAGGTGGGGTGGTGGAGTGTGATGGATTATTATTAAGCTCATGTTTAGATAAAATTTTATACTGGTGGATGGAGTAAACCAAATCAAGTCATGTTTGAATAATTTAAATAAAAATTATTTATACCCTTTATTATATATCATTATTTATGATCCTTAATAAATATAATACTATTATATATTTATTTACTTTATTATAATATTTATATATTTTATCATTATTTGTATCTCTTTATATGTTTTTTCTCTTATCTTTAGTAATTTTTTTCTCTTAATGTATTTTGTTTCTCTTTCACAATATTTTTATTTTTTTTTATTCTCTTAAAAATAAAGATAAAAAAGATCAAAGACGAGAGATAAATATAAAAAGAGTGAAAAAAAATTAATACTATCATTACACCATAAATTGTTCATATAACAATATTTTAAGATGCTAAAATAAAAATGACCATAAAAATAATTATTTATCTCAAATTGAATAAAAAATAATTAATTTTAAAAGAAAATTATGATTATATTCAATAGATTTAAAATCTTATGACAAAAAATTAGCTCGAGGAAAAATAAATGTGAACGAATAGAAATTAAACAAATATAATTATTAAATAATTATAAAATAAGATAGAAAAAAATAAACCAACAAATGAACTCAATTCAAATGTTTCTCTATCATAAATCAAAATAATATAAGGAAGAATATTATTTTAAATGAGTTATGATATAATTAGAAAGTTATTAAAGGGGTAGTTTTGTCTAAAATGTTTCATTCTCCCTAATTCCACCAATTTGGTGGAATGAAATATTTAGAGTTTGGAGGTATGAGTCACCCCTCCAAACCCATTATAACTCCTATAATTTTTTTATCCAAACATGATTTAGCTTATCCTACCCACTCATCTTCCACCTAATGCCTTCTAATGACACAATCCAAACAAGGCCTAAATGTTAAATTCAATCTTTATTTTCGGTGGTACTAATGACAAGAAAATCTATACATAAAAGGCAAGCCCAATCTCTCAAAAGCAAATCCGGATCTCTATTTTTGGAAACAATATTTGCTCGATTTATATTATTTCCATATTTAAAAGATCTAGCATATCATTATGAATTCTGATACCTTGGCATGTTTTGAGAGGAATCATACTTATATTTCTTATTTTGTGCGCCTTAAATATTCAAACATTTGATTATAAAAAAATCACGGATATCTTTCTTATTTTTGTGCAGTTAGGATTTGCAAAGATTTTTTGAGATTCTATGGAGATCACTTGCCCTAACAACCAACAAATTTGAGGAGATAATTCTGTTAGCCGCTCACTTGGAGCGCAAAGGAAGAGAGGAGTTTAAAAGGAGAAGAACACCGACCAGGGGAACAGACGGACGCCGGATTACTTTTCTTTTGTGCTTTCTTTTATTTCCGGCGAAAACAATGTTGCTCACATTATGTTCTAATCTTATGTATTTTGACCCGAGGATTTCCGGCTAAACTTCTATCGCCAGGATCCCGGGGAATCCTTTGTTTGTAATCTATTCCACTTAACTCTTTTTGTTTTCATTATAATAAACTACTTGATCTCGCGGTGTAGATTATGAATGATTGTTTATGTGTGTTCGTGATTTCTTGCTAGTTCGTCTGATTTCTCCCAAGTGCACATTGCCCATATGGGCCTTATAGTGTTGCCACCTTCACACAATGAGCCGAGAGGCTAGTGATGAAGTTTGGGGGGAATCTTAGTCCAACACTTGCCTTTTGAATTGGGGTTAGGTGAGAGTCGATCCCTTCCCACGAAGTTTAACCTGGAGCGAGCAATTACAATCTTGAATTGATGTATGGACTTAGAAAGAGAGGAAAACCAAGTTTTGACCTTGACCCCGAGAGGGGCTTGCTATTGACTTGGAGAATTAATCTCTTAATTGGGATCTCAAGCATTCACCACGAGAGTGGGGGCTTGCTGATTAGGTATCTACCACGAGAGTGGGGTTACTCCGACTTAAGAGAATACTTTAACTATGCCTTTAGATCCCCCTGGGAAAAGAGGTTAGTGCGCGCTGAGAGGCGGTACCCCTTTAGAACTTGGGTGTCAAGACTTAAGTCTTTTATCGGGAACCAAGATGGTTAGCTCTCCTCAGAGAGAGAGAGAGAGAGAGAGAGAGAGAGAGAGAGAGAGAGAAACTATGGCCAGATTGCGCTTGGTCAAGCCTTGAGTCTCACCATGAGAGTGGGAAGGTGAAGGGTCGAGCGGTCACCACAAGAGTGGGATTGCCTTGACCCGTGGTTGCAAGGGCCTTGGCTACTTTTCAGATATTCACGTCAAAGAGCGGATAGACTGGATTCAGAGGTGAACCTGATGTTCTGGTGTCCTCCCATAAGTAGATTCATCTCTTTTAATTTCCGCATTTAATTTCGAAAACTTTTTTTTACTTTCAATTCATTATCCCTCATCCCTTTTAGATAGGGCTTTCATCTCCGATAGCAAGCCCGGGGCTTTCATCTCCGATAGCAAGCCCCGATCCGGGCCTGGTTGTGGAAAAGTGTGAGAAAAGGTTCAAAATCAAAGTTTTTCCTATGGATCGATACCTTAGGTACTCGACGATTGCCGTATACTTGCGGTAAGAGGAGTGTGCTAGGCTTTAATTTTAAGATTTGAAGTGAAGTCAATTTTATTGAACTTGACCCTATTTTCATTACCTATCCGTGTTTCAAGCCCGAGGTCATTTTTTATCTTAACGCACACTTCGCATTAGGTGCTCCTTGAACTTTATCAAGGAACACATCAGGAAAATTCCTAATTTATCAATCCATTTCATGTCATTGATTGACTATCGCTCGTGATCATATTTGCCATTATCGATATGTGGGATCACCTCTTGAGTAGCACATGAGTCTTCAGTCGTAATTACAATAATATTACTTTTTATAGTATTCGTATGGTGAGATAGTCAATCGATACTCGATATATAGTAGTCTTCTACCATCGGGAGTACTACCAATCAATAATCGGCACATCAGTATGTATCTCTTTGTCGATACATTACCTATCAATATTATTTTTCATTGATAATTTAATCATTAAGCTTAACATCCAACATTAACAATGAAAGACATACAAGTCATACAACATATTAATATAGGGTTTAGTAAACTAATAGTTTACCATAATCACTTTCGTTGAGATATATGCCTTTTTGCCCTCATTGCATCATTTTTATTTTTATTTTTATTTTCCATCAACAATGAAGTACATTTTATAGTTTCTTCTACAATGACAATCAAATCACTTAAGAATTTTATATTCAATCCAGAGTTAAGTTCCGCAATGGCTCATTTGCTTTCCCTTTTATGCTTTCTTACTAAAGGTCTATAATTCTTTAGGCGAAATTACTTATTTACATACTCGTTCAAAAACAATTTCTTTATTCGAACTTCACAAAATTTTCATTTTCTTTCACTCCTTGATGTGTCACAAAAATCAATGATTTTGAGTTGCCTTTAGGAACTTATCTCACATGAGCCGATCTTTATTGGAAAATCATGTTCTTCAACTTTGAGTTTGATACATACACTCTATTATCCATGAACATATGTGAATTTGCCTTCATAAACATATGGAACTAATAAGGTCTTGTAACCTTTATTTTATTAGTCTCCAATCTCAAAATATTTTTGAGAAATGAATCTTAATCATGTCATAACATTATAATCCATTTCCATACTTATCATTTGTCAATAGTTATATATCATCATGTATTACATAGTTAACAATTCAATATACACATAATGACTTACCACATTACATTATGTGGATGCTCGCACATGGACTTTCAAATTCCAACAATTAGGAATATACAATCACAGTTTATAGACTTCAAATCTTAAATCATAATTTCACTATAACTCAATAGAAATCTTTATACATTATAAGACTTGTTAATAAATAACGAAAAACTTTATACACTATGCAATATGCGATATAAATAACGAAAAACTTATTAATAATAAAATATAATAACTATAAGACTCAATAACAATAACAAAACTTTATACATATACCATGTGCAATCTTTACGTCGAGTGCAGCGCCATCGCGATCCATTTTTTCTCGATTACCTGCACGGATCCAGAATACAGGGAAAATCTATCCCGATTATTCATATGTGACAATCATATTTATTTAAAGAGACCTAACATTGGTCCAAAAGATCATATCAATCAATAATCAATAATATACTAGGCATGTCAACTATCTTAATATAATCAATATGTTTCAATGTACTTATTTTACCTAGAACATTATGAAAGTATTAATTAATAGATAACAATATGCTAATGAGTTTATTACTCTAGCATAATACAATTTTGTATTTCATTAATATGAATCAGTATCAATAAGCTAGATGTATCTTATAATCTAGCAATAATCAGTGTCATCTATGAGTACTAACTCTTATTAGTACATTATGAGGGTCATTANATGAATCAGTATCAATAAGCTAGATGTATCTTATAATCTAGCAATAATCAGTGTCATCTATGAGTACTAACTCTTATTAGTACATTATGAGGGTCATTATTATTACAAGTCAATCTTATCAATAATCATTATTTGATCTTTATGATTATTAATAATGTTATGAGCATCAATAAGTACCAATAGGTACACAATGTGTCAATATCAATAATCATTGCTCATAACCAATCAATAACAAATGAAGTTATCTTTTACTTCATTTTCTTAATCAATGTTCGATCTTTGCAATTTATCGATAATGTTATGAGCGTCAATAAATACCCTTGGTACATAATGTGTCAATATCAATGATCAATAGCTCATAACCAATCAATGATAAATGAAGTTTATCTTTTACTTCATTTTTTTTATCATATATCATATGACATCTTGAAAGTCCCTCCTATGACTTCCCAATAAGTCATCCTCATATATCCATCCTCAATATGCCATCCCAATATGTCATATGATATTTATCAATATTCAATAATTCAATCAATCAATCAATGTGTGTTCATTTTATCAATGTATTGAAGACAATGGTCATCTCGATATCAATAAGGCTGGTTAAGTCCGGGTAACACATAGTACCACAATACCCCACGTTTGTGTCATAGATCAATGGTTTGAGAATATCCCGGATGAGATCAACACTCCACAATACGATCAATGGTTCAGAAAAGTCCTGGGATGAGATCAGCAGCCCACAATACGATCCACTGAGATACCAATCATCAATATGTCAATTACAATCACAATCAATGATTATAAATTTTAAAGCCTAATTATGACTGAACATGTAATAACGCTTCTAGGTGTGGTTCAATCAATTCCACAATCAATACTAGAAGCACAATACAATAATCAATACATGTCATGATATTATTCATTAAATAACATATAATCATAAATTATGATTATTCTAAAAATATCTAACTTATGTTGTTAACAATATCGATAAGGCAATTAGCCATAACTATTTATCATTTAATAATAATTAATTATTTAACAATTAATCATTATCAATAAATAATTAATTAATGTATGATTATTAATAACCATCAATTATGAAATAATAATGATAATTCAATAACAATTAAACATAAACAATAATATATAATTCTTTCATTAATTATTAAGTTGCGATTAGTTCTTAACTGCACTACGAACAATCCGTAGTACAATCATTGTTTATCAATCTAATAAATCATTATTAGTATAATTCTAATTTAATAATATTAATTAATTCAATAATCAATAAACATGGATCCCTACTACATACCTCGATTTATTAGTCCTTCATTCTTCTACAGTCTTCTTTTCCAAGTTCGACGATAATGGTGGTAGTGTTTTCTTTCTCTTTTTTTTTTCTTTCTTTTCCTCTCCAATTCTTCTTCTCTCTTATCGGCAACCTCTCTTCTTCTTTTTCACTTCATATTTCTTTTTTCCTTTCTCCTTCTTTACTTATCTTCTCTTTTTTTTTTCTTTGGTTCCTCTCGGCTCATGATGGCTTGAATGGGAGGTGTGCTCCTCCTTTTATAGCACGCCTCCCCTCCTCTCATCAAGCCCCCCTCCTGGCGGTGGGTTCTTTTTTATATTTTTTTATTTTTTTAACCAGATGTTACAAAACTTAGACATATCCATGTGCATATTAAGCTGCCATGAGCAAACCATCGCCAGGTTCATCACATATCGTTACCTGCATGGATCTAGAAGCAAGGGAGGTGGAAACTCCTGGGTTAGAGTATGTAAACTAGCCTACATCATGCAACATGCACATCATATTATGGCCATAAAAAATGTTATCATCATTTTTATGCATAAATCATTTCAAGGTTCACATAAGCATAAGGCATTTTCATAATGTAGGCATGACATAAATCAAACATTTCATACATTAAGCATACATAAGGTATATAAGTGACTAAGCATCTTAGGATGATCTTCATCATCATTTACATCTTGCATCTTAGTCATATGATCCTATTTGAGTTCTTTTTTACTCACATAATTACATAATCACATGACCAATTATTATCTTTACTTTGAGGAGCCTTGGATGACATCAATAGATAAACATGGTAGCTAGGTTGACCTTCCCTTCGAGTCATACATGGGAATTTCAATCACTATTGCTAGTGACAGACATAACTTCCTGAGAAGTGTCCAAGACATTTTTCCCCATTGTTAACGAGTTAAGACTAAGTTCCTCAAAGCTTCATCTTTTTGCTTTCGATATATTAGGTATAGTAATCAATCTTGTATATTTTAACCTAATTATGACTTAGCATGCATTTCGATGTCTAGGTGATTGACAATCATCAAGCAAAATTTTCAGTCATAGGAACATGGAACAAAAACATCAACTTAAACTTTCATCTAAACACATGTATAAAATATTAAAATTCGTTAATACATGCGAAATTGCTTATATTGACTAGTCATCCGGTTGGGAACCATCATTCCAACCGGTATCATCTGGTTATGGTCGACAAGGCATCCGGTTGGCAATTGACCATCCAGTTGTTGGTTGACCGGGCATCTAGTTGACGTCATTGAGTTTCAACTTTCATATTTTTGTATCGGACGTTTGGCTCAGGGCAAGTGGGCTTTCGATTGACCTCTTTAAGAGTCATCTTTTATATTTTTGTGCCCAGACATTTGGTTTGGGGCGAACGAACATCCGGTTGACATTAGAGAGTGTCATCTTCCATGTTTTTGTGTTTGGACATCCGGCTCGGGGACGAGTGGGTGTCTGATTGACCTCAATGAGCGTCATCTTTCATATTTTTGTGCTTGAACGTCCGACTCGAGGCGAGTGGGCATCCATTTGAACTCAGTGAGTGTCATCTTTAATATTTTTGTGTACGGACGTCCGGCTCGGGGAGAATGGGCGTCTGGTTGCCCTCAGTGAGTGCAAACCTATATACGCACTTGTTCCTAAAGTCATGTTAACAAATTTTCTAGGGTTCATAATGTCCATAGCATATCAATCTTGGAGAAATTTTGATTTGTAGTAGAATACACACATCATAAAGAGAGATTTATAAAATTTCGACCTATGGTTTCCCTTTTAGGGTTCATAATCATATGAGATCATATCATAATCTAATCATGCTTCCAAATAACATTATTAAACTATATAAGAATGAACAATAGTCACATGAACATTCATCAAACATGCAAATCCTATATGCCACCACACACCATCATTACTTTATGAGAGCAAGGTGTCCCCATAGCGCTCAATCTATACTTTGAGGTAAGAAATGGATGCTTGGATCTCATCCACATACTTTAGTCTAATTCGTATTCGTTCTTCTTCCTCCTTAATGATTGCTCCTCCATCTTTCCTCCAAGTCTCCAAGGTCTTATTTCCCTCTCTTGATCTTCCAATCTCATATCCAACGTCTCTTTGTTGGGCTGCAGATTGGAGATGATAACCTTTCAAACCTTAGCCATAGAGTTCTTGTGGAGGTGAGAAAAATTTTGGGTGAAAAATGGACATGGTGGCTGGTTCACCCTTTTTATATCTAGGACATCATTCACTTAAATGTGATTTTGGGCTATTATGAGTTAATGAATTTTTAATTGTGTTTGGGGGTTTACAAATGTATTTAGTATAAAGGTTGGATAAACATAATTAATGACCAACTAATTTGATATACTATAATTGGAAGAATGGTAATCATTCTGATTTCGTTTAATGTTTAATTTTTCATATTATTATCATAAGTTAGTTTTTATTTATAGTTGGTTTTTGCTCAAAATTTATATTTTATTATTTTATAATAAAATATCATTTATATCAAAGGGCCTTTGACCCAATTCTTGTTAATAAATAATTTCAATTACATTTTACTATTTTATATTATATATACTATTCATCTATTTTTAAATCACCCATCTTTTATTATTACTTGATAGATAAAATTTTCATTTTTAATTATTATTCTATTAAAAAAATATCTTTTGATTTTTATTATTTCTATTTATTTAAGATAATCAATTATTAATTTTTAAATATTTCTGTATAAATAAAAAAATTAAAAAATTGAAAATTTATATAAAAATGCACTTAATAAGTCTCAAACATATCTAAAAAATTCATCCTGCCTCTATGTCCGACCCTTCCTAATAAAGAATATCCGTAATTTTCATTTTCTTGAATTAAGCTAATTTTCAGATTTTATTATAAGGAAAAAACTTTGTTGATATTTGTTTTATTATATTCAGATTTCATTTGAAAAATATGAAATAATTTTAAAAAAATTAAGTGGCCCAGTACGACATGATCCAGCTCGGTCCAATATGATCAGCACGGTCGCACGTGACGATTTTATTAGTACGTTACGTATACGAACGCGAGCACGAATTCACATAAGAAATTTCATGGAAAAAAGGCCAATCATCCCATAAGAAAACCGACCCAACTCAAGTCCGCGGTGGGGTTCACAAGTGGGATAGACCGGTAGCCTGGTCATAAACCCTAACCAGTTAACGAGCGAGCGAGAGGATGAGACAGGGGGGGAAGGGGCTCAACAAACCCTAGCAAAGCAATCCATTCGAGAAGGAGAAGAAGAAGAAGAAGAAGAAGAAGCCCTCGGATTTCGAGCGGTATCTGCAACCCCACAAGTGGGAGGAGAAGGTAGAGAAGGGGAGCAAATCAGGGTGCCAGGATGAGGATCATGATCAAGGGAGGCGTGTGGAAGAACACGGAGGACGAGATCCTGAAGGCGGCGGTGATGAAGTACGGGAAGAACCAGTGGGCGCGTATTTCATCCCTCCTCGTCCGCAAGTCCGCCAAGCAGTGCAAGGCCCGCTGGTACGAGTGGCTCGACCCCTCCATCAAGAAGGTATGTGATGTCTCCTTTTTTTTCTGCTAGCTCAGATCATATGGTTAGGTGTCGGTTTTTATTGCTACTGATTCAAGTGTTATTCAAAGAAACTGAATGCTTCCAAGTCAGTCTTCTTGTTAGTTAGTTACTTGATGAAATACTATTGGATTGGGATGTTTATTCATATATCAGTAAAAGTTCTTATTTTTGTTGGACTACGCATGCCGAGTTCTAGATGGATCTTGGCAAATCAATGCCAAATGTCAATTTGAGAGGTAATTTATTATTGTTTTGTTTGTATAGTCATTACTCTTGATGTAATTAGTGATGCAATTTTGTTGGAGTTCGTAGAATGCAATTTGCCAATCAATTGTTGCGTTACATGGATACAAATTAATCGGGTTCATGATAACGACTGGATTGTTTGGGAAGATGAATGATTTAATTCTTGCATTCTAATATTAAAATATTGCCATTTTACTTCCAGTTTGCATGGCTTATTCTGATTAGTAAAACATGTACTTTGCCCATACAATCTATTGATGATGATACTATTGGATTAACTTTCTATAAACATAGTATCTCTTTGATTCAAGATCACCACATTTGAATAATGAAATTTTCCTTCTTTGCTGTTATTTTGTGTTTGGTGCTTCATCTTTGTTTGGAAGGTTTTTCTTATATGAGTGTGTGTTTGTACTTCTACTGAACTTCCTCATTTATTTTGGTTTACTCTTCTACTGATTTACTTAACATGCTGCTAATTGACAAGAATTTTCAAAATTTACCTCTCACAGACAGAGTGGACAAGGGAGGAGGATGAAAAGTTGCTTCATCTTGCTAAGCTCATGCCAACCCAGTGGAGAACAATTGCTCCTATAGTTGGTCGAACTCCATCTCAATGCCTTGAGCGCTATGAAAAACTGCTTGATGCTGCATGTGCAAAAGATGAGAATTATGATCCCAATGACGATCCACGAAAGTTGCGCCCAGGTGAGATTGACCCGAATCCTGAGTCAAAACCTGCACGCCCAGATCCTGTTGACATGGATGAGGATGAAAAGGAAATGCTTTCTGAAGCTCGTGCTCGTTTGGCTAATACTAGGGGCAAGAAAGCCAAAAGAAAGGCAAGGGAGAAACAACTTGAGGAGGCGAGGAGGCTTGCTTCTTTGCAGAAGAGAAGGGAATTGAAAGCGGCAGGTATTGACAATAGACATAGGAAGAGGAAAAGAAAAGGTATTGATTACAATGCAGAAATACCTTTTGAGAAGAGGCCTCCTCCAGGGTTCTTCGATGTCGCAGGTGAAGAGAGAGCTCCTGAACAAATTCAGTTCCCAACTACCATTGAGGAAATAGAAGGAAAAAGGAGAGTTGATATTGAAGCCAATCTCAGGAAGCAAGATATAGCTAGGAATAAGATAGCACAGAGGCAAGATGCCCCTTCAGCTATATCTCATGCAAATAAGCTCAATGATCCAGAGACTGTTAGAAAGAGGAGCAAACTCATGCTTCCAGCTCCACAGATTACAGATCATGAGTTAGAGGAGATAGCAAAAATGGGATATGCTAGTGATCTTGTTCTAGAAAATGAGGAACTTGCTGAAGGAAGTGGTGCCACACGGGCTCTCCTTGCAAATTATTCTCAGATTCCAAGACAAGGAATCACACCGCTGCGCACCCCACAGAGAACTCCGGCTGGGAAAGGTGATGCCATTATGATGGAGGCAGAAAATCTTGCACGGTTAAGAGAGTCTCAGACGCCTCTTTTGGGTGGAGAGAATCCTGAGTTGCACCCATCTGACTTTTCTGGTGTCACCCCAAGGAAGAAAGAATTACAGACCCCAAATCCTATGGGGACACCTCTGACTACTCCAGGAGCCATGGGTCTGACTCCTCGGATTGGCATAACTCCTAGAGATGGGTTTTCTTATTCCACAACACCAAAGGGAACTCCTTTCAGGGATGAGCTTCACATAAATGAAGATACTGAAATGCAAGATTCTAGCAAACTTGAACTCAGAAGACAGGCTGAGCTGAAAAGAACCTTGCTCTCTAGCTTATCCAATCTTCCACTACCCACAAATGAATATCAAATAGTCATTCAACCCATTCCCGAAGAGAATGAAGAAACTGAGGAGAAGATTGAAGAGGACATGTCTGATAGACTAGCTAGGGAGAAAGCACAAGAACAGGCAAGGTTAGAAGCCTTACTCAGGAAGAGATCCAAAGTTCTTCAAAGAGAACTTCCTAGACCACCTTCTACCTCATTGGAGATCATCAAGAAATTGCTTAAGAAAAGTGATGAAGACCAAAAGACATTGGTTCCTCCCACATTATTTGAGCAGTCTGATGAATTGATAATTAAGGAGCTTATGTTTTTGTTGGAACATGACAATGCCAAGTATCCACTTGAAGATAGAGTAATGAAAGAGAAAAAGAAAGGTTCCAAGCATACTGCTAGTGGGAAATCTTTTACACCTATACCCGAAATTGAAGATTTTGAAGAAAGCCAACTAAAGGAGGTATTTTTCTTAGATGTTCTAGTTTGCTCCTAAAGTTATATTCTTTCTAATGGTTGCATGCTTCACATTACTACGATTTGCATTGCTCTACGTCCCACTTCCACTATGTAGATGTTTGTTATGATTTTATGTTTGTAATTTAAGTACAGGCTTTAAATCTGTAAATGCTCCTTTTGGAGATAATGTTCGCTATCCAAAATGAGCTTTGGGAGATCATGTTATTCACTCTTTTATTATCATTGCTTCTCTGATGATGATAATGAGGTGAATCTTTCCAGTTACAAGCATCACATCCAATTGAAAATGTTATAAGAGGGGGTGTGAAAAAAATCGGATGGTTAACAGTTCTGGTTAACCATACTTTCCCCTCACAGAAAAAGAGGGGGTGGTGGTGAAAATCTATTGTTGTTGTGTTGCTCCTTTCCGGGCTTGCTCGCTGCATCTGTTGCTTCCAGCATTCTCGAGTCACCATTTAACTTGTTTGCATTTTCAGTCTGCTGTTCTTCCTTATCCTCTTTTCATGTCACAAGATGATGTTTCTGCTTTCACTGGTAGTGAAAGTATCATGAATAAATCTAAAGATAGATGCTAAGTTTTTTATGTGGGAACTGAATATCTGATTTGCCAGCAGAAATATAAATCAAGAGAAATTTCGCATTCAGGGGTATTGCTTCGTGCATATGAGACATATAAAAGAGTACGATGATAGCAAGTTTTTCTTTTTCATGTTGAAAGTGTATTTTATGCAACATTGTTATGACAATAGGATTGAAGTGTCAACCTGTACCAGCCGTATCATATCACGATGGCATAATGTTGATGACTTCTAGAGGATGTTTGCTGAAACACATATACAAGCCTATGTCAGGCTGTGAAAATTAAAAGGGAAAGGATTGCATGACCAAAATGATATGTGCCAGACAAGCATGTACTCATCTTGTGTCATAAATTTGCAGGCATGCACTTAATTATCTTGCAAGCACATCTCAACATGTAAAGGCATAAACCTGTTATGATCCATTTTACTGTTTTGCAGGGTGGGGGAGCATTTTTTTTCTTTCCAAATATGTTATGTTGTGTTGTGTAATTTGCCTTAAAAAAATATGTTATGTTGTGTAATTTGGCTTGATTAGGAATTGGCATGGTGTTTTCCTCAAAACCTATACCTTCTTGTTACCTGTTTTGTTTTCAGACTGCTGATTTGGTTTTAGTGTATCCTTTGAAGATATTAGTCGATTCTGAAGTAAACTCTGAGGTCAATACTGCAACCTGTTTTGTGAAATTGAAGTATAAGACAAAAGATCAAGGATTAAAATATACATGCTGCATCAGTTCTGTTAACTGATTGAGCGAATATATTTATTCGCTTTGATAAAATAATGTAATTTTTTACTTTATCATTATTGTCAATAACAATGCCATAAAAGATCTTTTCTATCAAAAAAACAAGATCTTCTCTTACTTGGTACTGCATTGTCAATCTTGTACTTCATGTTTTACTTCCTAGTTTTCTGTCATTTTACATATATAGTATCAATATTTTAGCTTTAGCTGTTGTTTTGCAGTTTTGATTGTGTATTATCTTTTCTTTTGGCCCTTCAAAAAAAATATCTTTTCTTTTGGCTGAAAAAGAATTATGATAATATATAACTCTCTTCAAAAAATATAATAATATACAGCTTTCCATGTCAATTTCCTAGTTTTGTAAAGTGATGATGCTGACAACTTTAGATAAGTTTTCTAATGCTATAAATCATCAATTTTTGAAT
The DNA here is from genome assembly GCA_001647135.1 of Pontederia paniculata. Classification (NCBI taxonomy): domain Eukaryota; kingdom Viridiplantae; phylum Streptophyta; class Magnoliopsida; order Commelinales; family Pontederiaceae; genus Pontederia; species Pontederia paniculata. The sequence continues at coordinate 6,102 of LTAE01008269.1, read as the reverse complement.
CCTTGTCATTGTGAATTTCACACTTACAATTCATTACTTTTGACAGGCTGCATCTTTTATTGAGGAAGAAATGAAGTTCCTCCAAGTGGCAATGGGACATGAAAATGAATCTTTAGATGATTTTCTCAAAGCACATGATGCATGCCAGGAAGATCTTATGTTCTTTCCTGCTCGTAGTACTTATGGTTTGGCAAGTGTTGCTGGAAATAATGAAAAACTTGCTGCTCTGCAAAATGAATTTGAGATAGTTAAGAAGAGAATGGACGGTGAGGCAAAGAAGGCAACAAAAATTGAGCAGAAGATTAAAGTTTTGACACATGGATACCAAGTATGTTAATGTTCATCATTTGCTCTCTGTTTCTAGTCTTACCTTCTCTGTTGTGTTGAACTCGTTAATACTATGTTTTTTTTTATCTGAGCAGACAAGGGCTACAAAGCTATGGGGGCAGATTGAGGCCACGTTCAAGCAAATGAACACTGCTGCCACAGAACTTGAATGCTTTCAAGCTTTACAGAAGCAGGAACTTTTAGCAGCTTCATACAGAGTGAATTGCTTGATTGAAGAAGTAAATAATCAGAGGTCTTTGGAACAAACTCTACAACACCGCTACGGAGAGCTCTTAGTTGAACATGATGGATTAAAGAGATTAGTGGAAGTGCTCAAAGAAAATGTGTGTAAACATGAAGAAATTCCAGCAAAGAACCTTGCTATAGAACAAGATATTGCAGCAAAAAATCATATGATGGATGTGCCATTGACTAGTAACAAAAATCATCTCAATTTAGACGATGCTGAAAGCACTCAGATGATTACAGATGCTCTTCTTTCAGATCCAAGTGGCCAAGCACATGAGAAAACTTTACCTGATAAGGAACATACTGATAATAACTCAGTTGTTGCCTGGCACAATCCTGTTGGCAACACTGCTACTGGCTCATCTGTTATGTGTGATATCATGCCAGAAGTGAAAACAGTGTTGAATGATAAATCAATCAAATCGGAAGTGCCAGTTCAGGATCCCATTGATCTTCTTCAAGATGCTGGTATGGATGTTGTTGACATGGGTTTCAATGCACGTGAGCAGGTTGCTGGTGTTTCAGATGAGCAAACAGGGAGTGCTTCTGAGATGTGAGTGTGGGGGCATCATACGGTCCTTGTAACTCCAGAATTGAGAATCCACTGTCCAGTTCAGAGTCATTATGCTTAATGCATTCTTTGATACAGGCTTGTTGTTCAAGGTTCTTCCAACCTAGGATCTTCTTTCTTTGATGTTGTCTTTGCCATAGAAGTTTTTGTCTGACTTTCTGAAGCCGAGTAAAAAAGGCACAGCCTTACTGGGCCCTTGGTGTTATGATTTGTATCCAGATATGTAATATTTATAAGCTACTGCTAATGTGTGATTCATGGGCAATATTGGACTCGTATATTATGCAGGAATTTGAACAATTCATCGTTGCTATTTTTGTGGTTGCCTAACTAGAGATTTGACATTAGTTCTGCAAAGCGGCAGGCACCGGAAGAAAAGAAACTTGTGTTATTCTTATGCAAGCAGTCTTGCGTGTGTGATATCATTTAACTTTTGGTTTGCAACGAGATGTGTGCATCCATGCATTAAGAGAGTATAAACATTGCTTTAGAGGAACACGTGGTATCAAAGTTGTCAAAAACTAGTTTTAGTAATTAAAAATTTACGAGTTTACGTTTCTAGGGTCCAAAAACGAGTTAACTCGGTGTAGAAATTTAAATATAGGTAAATATTGATCCGACAACGTTTTTACTCGTTAAAAACTTACGTTTTTACGCATCAACAAAGAATCAATGACTTTACGATACAAGTATTGTAATGACTTTTTGATTAGTCGGATATGAAAATGCAACTAATTATGAGTTCAAATCTTATTATCTCAAACATTTGTATAGTTTTAAGCAATTTTCTATATAGATTTTTTTTGTTTTCTAGTTGTTTTAATTTTTTTCTCTTTTATTTTTTTACCATTATGTTTTCTATTTTATAATTTATTACTATGTTGTAATAAATTAGAATAGATAGTAAAAAAATAGAATAATACAACATTATTGCAAGTTGTATATTAATATTAGTTTGTCAAATAAAATTTTCTTTACTATTTCATTTTCTATACCATAATTCTTAGATAAATGGATAATATGATGAACAAATATATTATAAGAAATAATTAATATGGTAAGATAATTATGATAATGAAGACAATATAATAATAATTAAAAGATAAAATATAT
>LTAE01008267.1:1770-20904 GCA_001647135.1 Pontederia paniculata | reverse complement strand
GTTGTTCTCCTTGTCCTCAGTACAAAGAAAGGAGATTTGTAAGGGAGCCTTCGCCCTTGAAGAAGGATATAATGAACTCCGAAGATCTCGTGGGAGAAGATCGGAGCGGGGACGTAGGCCAAAGAGTTCGACCGAACCTCGATAACAAACTCGTGTTTGTTTGTTGTGTTTGTTCTTCTTTTTACTCTCTTCTCTCTATTTGTGTTTATATTCATATATGCTTGCTTCCGCTAACACAACATCAAGAGATCTAAGTTAAGAAGAACATAAGATTTTTAATATACAAATTCACCTCCCCCCTCTTGGTGCCATTCTAGATCCTACAAAATCTTGTTGAACGATCTTGTTGAAGTTTTACTCCAAGTATATATGATGCTTCACCCATGTCCTTCATTTCAAAAGTAGAGGACAATCATATTTTTATGGTAACTAAGTGCTCCTCGTCATTCTCATTTAATAGAATATTATCTACGTATAGATTTAAAAAAAACAAACTTATTTGTGAAATTATAAATATAAACACGGTGATCTTCATCGATCATAGAAAAATAAAAAAAATATAGATTGATGAAACTTCAAATACCACTGTCTAGATTCCTATTTTAGTCCATATATGGACCAACGCAATGTACATACTTTGTGTTTTTCTCTTTTTACAATGAAGACTTTAGGTTGCTCCATGTAAACTTCTTCATATATTTCTCCATTTAGAAAATCATGTTTTACATCTATTTGATGTAATTCTAAATTCATATTTGCGACAATAGCTAAGATTAAGTGAATTAACAAAAATTTAGTAACTGGTGTGAAAGTTTCATCATAATTTATACCCTCTTTTTTTGGTGTAGCATTTTGCCACAAGAAGAGCTTTATATCTTTATATAGATTCATATGCATCACGTTTGATTTTAAGATATCATTTGTTTTCAATTAATCTTCGACTTGATGGAGGATCAATCGAATTTGAAATTTGATTTTTCTTCATTGACTTCATTTCTTCTATCACGACTTTCATCAATTCTTCTCGGATGGGACACAAGACAGTCTTTTTTTATTATTTTAGGCTCATTTTCATTGTCAAGATAAACTATAAAAGCTTCTCCCTCAATCTCATAACGACGACGTGAGATGCATTGTCTACTAGTTCGTCCATTAAACATTCTGATATATCTCGAGCTAGGATTTGTGATTGTTCTCTCCCACTTAGATCAAGGTCTTGATGTAAGGAGATATACTTCTCAGCAAATTGATCTATTGAGGGTGCCAACGTAAGATCTTCTTGTTCTTCTAAGTGAAGATTCTTATTTATTTCATCTTGTCGAGAAAAGGCATCTTCTAAGAATTAACATCTCTATTTTTTTATTTCAGTCATGGTCCTATCATCCTTTTCTCCTATTAAGACATATCATTTGGAGGTATCTTATGAAGATACACTTTTTACCCCTAGGACCTAATTTTTCATACTTATGAGAATTATTTAAACATAAGTTTCACACCCCCGAGTTAGCAAATAACTAAGTTCAAACATTCGACATGTCCAAAGTTCATAAAAGTGGAATCTACTGACTTTGACAAGACACGATTCAAGATGCAGGTTGTAGCCAATAACGAATCACACTACAATGAGATAGTAGGTTCACTTGCGTCATCATGGAACAAACAATTTCGAGTAGGGTTCGACTTTTCTCCTTTCTGCAATATCATTTTGTTGTGGAGTCTCTGGAATTGCCAATTATCTAATAATACCCTTTTATCACATAACTCTTTAAATGAATCAGATAAATATTCACGACCATTATATGTTCGCAAAATATTGATTTTATGATCTAATTAATTATCACCCATGTTCTATAAATCATTTGAAATAATATAAGCTTCATATTTTGTGCAACATCAAATAGACATCATCATACCATAAAAAAACATCTACAAAAGTAATGAAATAGGAGAAATCATGTCTTGCTTTAACATTCATAGGTTCATATATATATCAGAATTGATTATTTTCAAAACAGAATCAGCATGGTTGCCTACTTGAAATGGTTTTCAAGTTGCTTTACCTGCTAGACAATTTTCATAAGTAGATAGTGAGACCTTAGTGAGATTGCCCAAAAAATATTCTCTAGCTAGTAAGGCATATATCCTTTACTATGCAGTCGGTTGCTCCTAAGTCTACAATCCACGAAGTATAAGAGTTAACAACTAATGCACAGCTAGAAGTATAAACATAAGTTTGTACATAAAAGCATGCCTATTTTTTTATTCTTCAGCTCAGTGCATTCACGAGCGAAATGTTCATGTTTGTTACAATTGTAATATTTGATTTTGCTTTTATCAAGCTTTCCACCGCGCTTACTACATTTATGTTTTTTTTGTCTTTCTTATATCTAGTAGTCTTGTTTTTGCCCTTCTCCTAATGCAGTGTATTGCATTTGAAACTTTGTCTTGTGCCCTTTTAACTGAATTCAACAATATATACTTGTTTAGAAGGTTTAGTTGTCTCAAGGTGCTCTTCTTCTGTTTCTAGATGACGCTCCACATCATTAAAAGTTTTGATACTTTTATTGTATGCAATATTCAAAACCATTGAATCCCAACATTCTGGAAGGGATCGCATCACCACTTTGACTTGTTGATCATTAGTAAGTATGTGACCAATATTTTGTAACTCACAGATCATGTTCGATAATTCACAAAATATTGTCCCATGGTAGTTGGGTGCCCTCAACTTAGTGGTACTTATACTAGCGAACTTACTGTGAAGATCGTCCCACATAACCTTGGCAGTGTCATGTATCTCATATTCACACATAACAAAATTTTTCGTACAACTCAACAATGTGATAGGAGTTCATTTGTCCTTCTTTTTTTGTGCATTATATGCATCTAAATTCCTCCTATGTTGAGATGTCACACCAAAATCATGTTCAGGCAATGACAATTTTTATGCATTCAGTGACTTCCTCTTCTTCGAGGATGTGTTGCACTTTCTTACCATATGTCATAATTATCTTCATTCAATTTATCACCCTTGTTCAGTTCGACGAGTTATTTGCTTGGTGGTCATGGTTGTAGGATCATGTTCAAAATAAATGAGTGGTAGTCTTATACACAAATCTTCTTCACATATATTCAAAATCAATAAAATGACAATATTAAAGGATAATGACATCAAATGATAGCAAATCTCCCACTCCTCTCACACTTTTCCAAGAATATTATCAAGTTATAAAAAATAATATAATTGTACCAAGGAATTAAACTGTGTTTTAATTAATCAAACATTCAAAATCATCAAAAAATATATAATGTGATAACATTTCATTTTCACATTTTTTTACTCTAGGACAATCAGGATTATAACAATGGGAGCACTCCCTTGCTTATTCAAGGTGCTAATTAGGAAAACACTGCCTCTTCGCATCATCATCAAAATTAAAAATATGTTATCATGTCACATGAACATAGTAAATTTTGGATATTATGTTAACAATGCACCAAATAAGTCGCAGAAGAGTGGAGGGACCTAGTCCATTTTAATTTCAACTTCTATAAGGCAGACTTATCTAGACATAATGTCAAGCATCACTCAACAAAAAATACTACCATGAATCTTATATATTTTAGATGCATTAGTCTATCTATACTACATATACACTTAGTCATTATTAAAAAAAGTAGATTCTTAAGGTCATGAAATATGTCACATTCATAACAATTACATTTATGCATAAGTCCAATATTACATAAATGACATATGAACTTTCCAATCATACAAATAATCATACAATTCATTTAAAGAAAATAATTATTACATACATGAAAATAATATATGTATGACAACAAGTATGGAGATAATAATTTGTTACAACCACATATAAATACAAATTTATATGTTGCATGCTTTAAAAAAACATACATATATAACATTAGGCATATGATCAACTATTATATTAATATTCATAAAGATGAAAAAATTGTCAATTGACTTAATTACATATATGTAAAATATAAATTATTCATACAACAATAAGCTAATATTGTAATATCATATATATTTTCAAAAACAACTATTGTTATTTCTTATAAACTAATATTCAATATCATGTGAGAAAAAAATGTTACATCAAAAATCTAAAAAGTAGATTTGTAACACATATAAATGTGACATATTTTTTTTCCAAAAATATCACTAAATGCATAAGTTTCATGTTTCATATGACAAAAGTTTCATATATGCATTTACAATATGATTATGTCCATTTAACAAAATCTAATTATATAGCATGCATGACTTGAATTATTAATGTTGCACATAATGTTATGAATGATAACACATGATGTAATTATCATATAAAAATGCTTTAGAAATAGCAGATAAGATTCAGAAAATTTTATCTAATTTCTCAAATTATCATGGCATAATTATATGCAAGATAATAATTATGACATTAATTTGCAACAATCATAATAATGAAAAATATACTAAATTGCATCATTTGAAGGTCAGGTTCAGCAATACAAATTCCATAAAGAAATTGTAAATTTTCTGGTGCAAAACAAACAAAATTTACATTTTAGTATAATTCTCCCAAAGTTTTTCTAATATATTTGTAATTTAAAAAAACTAGAAAAAGAATAAAAAATGGTCTAGATAGCCTAGGCGTAGTGGGCCTTGGCTCGCTCGCTAGCCCAAGCATGTGCTTCACACAGCGCACGGGCCTCGCCCGAGTGCATGCGCTTCCCGGTGTTTGGGTTTGGCCTGCACGCATGCTCTCCACGCAGAGCGCACAGGCCTGGCCTGTGTGCCACCGCATGGCGTCGCGGTCCTTATCCCGTGTGCCTGTGCAAGGCTATTTTTATTTTTATTTTTTTCCTTTTTTTTTAAAAATGAACATTTCTCAATATTTTAAAAAAATGGAGTATATATTCGGAAGAAATATATTAAAATGTGTACCACAATTCTAGTTGATAGTAGTAAAATTGATAATGAAAAAAAAATATTTTTTGTTCCTTGGTTATGGTCATATAATCGAAGATGCAAAATTAATAAAAATTAATTTGCACGGTCCAAAAAAAAAATATAACGGGAAGAAATTTTTGTGGCTCTGATGTCACTATTAGTTTTTGTAGGATTATAGAATAGATATTCTAAATACCTTGCTGCGGAAATAGAGATTCTTCCACGTTTATCACTGTTGTGTTTGTACCACAGGAGGAAGATTATCAGTTGTTCACAATCCAAATGCTTCAAGATTTTAGTAAAGTCTCGGCAGTCTGTTGGGCATATTACTTATACACAATACGATAAATGGCTAAACATTTATATATAGAGAGATGAGTCATTTTGATTTTTGAAAACTCTAAAAACTATTTCATAGGATGGTCATATTAACCATCCAATGAGCCCACCATGGATGGTTAAATTATGTCCAACAGATATGAATAGTTCAATGGAATGACAATTCTTTCTCCCTTAACTAGGTCTTCATTTCAAGTTTTTCTATGTGAATAGTCCCACCGCGTGCTCGACTGCTCGTTCACCTGAGAATCTTACTCAGGTGTGCAAGCCGAAGTAAAATAGAAAAGAAAGTCCTTGCTATCTCATCGAATATTCGTATGATGGATGGGTCATTTAGACAAACATGTTTTAACCTTTCTTGTACACTATAATTGTGGCTAATTACAAATGTTGCTACTTTTACGTTTATCCATCTTTGAAACATCTATGTTAGCAAGGCTAGAGAAAAATATTGCTTTAACTTTTTTTTAGTAACATTAATATGTTCTCAAGTATAGAATAAGGTTGTGGTATACTAGTTGACTTGTTATAAACTACAAAAATTTTGAGTTTAAAACATTTCTTGTATCTTATTACTTTTACTTTAATTTTCTATGTAAAAACTTTAGTGCATTTATTTGAAATTTGAATTCACAAAATAATATTAGTTCATTCAAGATGCAACTAAGATCCCGTTTGACTAAGGGATAACATTAAGAACAAGCTCTTGTTCTTACTTTTTTTGTCAAATATCTTTGCTTATCATCTGTGTACTCTACATCATTAATTGAAGAAAAAGTTGCATCTGTGAGAGCAACAAATGCTTACGCTAAGTAAGAACAAAATTATTTTAGAGAATGGTTTAAGAGTTAGAGAACATCTGTTGGGTCATCAAAAATTAGTTCTAGAATAAATTTATTATTGCCAAACATGCCCTACGTGAATTGCAACTGGTTGGTATGGTTTGCTAATATCTTTTATAAATTCTTGCCCCGTAATTTTTCCTCTCCTATTTTTCAATGGCATTGTGAAGGTGAGAGAGAATGCAATGTGGAGAGAGCAAGGAAGTAGATTTTTTATGGAATAATTATAAAGCCATGGCCATCATGCATGTGTTCAAGGTTGGACTGATTGCAATAGTAGTATGTGTCAAGGCACAAAATACTCGCCATATCTCAATCACCTGGTCAGCATCACGGAGTGGGATCTCAAAAATCATAAAACAAATCATCACTCAGAAAACCCGGTGTCTGTTCTGTTTTGTATCCTTTCGCAAATAATGAAACCGGTGCATCTTTGAAGCGATAGCCATCTTCCACGAGGCCCCATAAGAACATGGCCGAAGTGTCGTGTGTCGGAGCAGAATGTGGCATACAAACTTGACTGTACAGTGATGGTGATTTGATGAGCAGAATTGCATGGAGTGGCATACAATATGCAAACGAAGCATGCAAAAAAGGATTATTATTATTAATTCACACCAAAACACACTGCAAAAGTGCAAAGGATGTGGATGCATAGTGCATGAATTATTAAGCACTAATGAAATCCAGGTACCATGTACATATTATGCATACATATTTCTGTATATATCCTCGGATCAATATTTGATGGCTTGAGCAAGCAGTGGAAATGCACAGCTACCTGTCCAATTATGTCTGTGTTTTGTGCCTTCTTTTCTATCATAATTTGCTCATGGCCTCCATTTGCTCTTCCATTCATTCCATTCCTCCTTTTTTTGCTTCGATAGGGACTCGTCAGAGATCAACCATTGAGACGGTGGACCACACGACCACTACGATCCAAGGCTTCATTTACCCGCGTAATGGAAGAGGGGCCCACGATTCAAATTTGGCGGGAATTGCAAGCTGCCGCGTCGTCAGCCCAGCGAGGAGCACTGCGACGCGCCACCTCCCGTCGGCGGCGGCGGCATCGTCGTCTTCGACACCAGCTCCAACCTCTTTCCCCCTTCTCCGCCGCCGCCGGCGACGCCTCCCTTGCGCACCTCCCCGCTGCCGCTACCGTCGTCGTGCCGGATCTCGCGGAGCAGCGCGGCCACGTCCTTCATGGTGGGGCGATCGTCCGGGCGGGTGCTGGCGCACAGCAGGGCGATGCCGAGCGCCTGGAGCATCTCCTGAAGCTGGGAGTCCGGCCGGCCCTGGAGCCTCGGGTCCACGACCTCCGTCAGGTCCCGCTTGCTCCGCAGGTGGTCGCGGACCCATTGCGCCACGTTCTGGCCTTCCCCGAACGCCGGGTCTACCGGCCGCCGCCCCGTTATGATCTCCAGCAGCACCACCCCGAAGCTGTACACGTCGCTCTTCTTTGTGATCCTCGCCATGCAACCGTACTCTGCGCGCGTGCACCAACAATGTCTTTAGCTTAATTCTGTGGTGCCATAAACAAAAACTGTTCTATGTCGTTGACTTACCAGGGGCAATGTAGCCGTAGGAGCCGGCGAACGGTGGGGGAGTGGCATTGCCGCGGCCGCCGTCATCGTCGTCGGCCACGCGCGCGAGGCCGAAATCGGCGAGACACGCCTCGTAGCGCTCGCCGAGCAAGACGTTGTCGGCCTTGACGTCTCGGTGGAGGATCCCGGGCACGCAGTCGTGGTGCAGGTACGCGAGTCCTTCTGCGACGCCAATGGCAATCCCCAGCCTCACCTCCCACTCCAAGGCGGCGCCCGCCGTCATCCCGCCGGCACCGTGCAGCAGTCCTCCGAGAGTGCCATTCGGGAGGTAATCGTAGAAGAGCAATCGCGTGTGCCTGTTCGCCGCCCAACCGAGGAGCCGGACGATGTTCCTGTGCCTGACGCGCGCGAGGGCTCCGATCTCGCAGGCGAACGCCGTGACGGAAGCGTCGTCGCCGGAGCGGAACTTCTTCACGGCTATTAGCGTGTTCGTGGACGGAATCTTGGCGCGGTAGACAACTCCCGACCAACCTCGACCGATCACGTTCGGCGCCGTGAGGTGCTTCGCCACGTCCCCCATGCTGATCTCCAGCTTCTGGTACAGAGTCACCTCCCATGGCGGCGACATGTCACTGGCGTCCTTCTCCTCGTCCTCGCACCCGCTTCGAAGAAGGCTCTTTCGCCGGAAAGTTAAGATGAGTGCCGCAGCTCCGAGCAGCAGGACCGCGGCAGAGAGGAGCACGGCGGTGGCCACGCGAGCGGCCCTCTTTGCGTCTGTGTGGTCTCGGTCGTTCTCCCCGCCGGAGCAGCGAGAGAGGCAGAGCATGGGATTGCCTTCCAAGTCCCCGATCGGAAGCTTGGAGAAGAAGGCGTTATCAGGAACGCTGCCGGAGAAGTTGTTGAAGGAGACGTTGAGCGTAACAAGGTTTTGAAGGCCGGCCAATGGTTGCAGGTCGCCTGTGAGGCGGTTGTGGGAGAGGTCGAGTGCGCCAAGACGAACGAGCATGGCGAATTCGGACGGAATGCGGCCGGAGAGATCGTTCCAGCTCAGGTTCACGGCTATCTCCAATGCCGGGATCTTCCCCAGGCCCAATGGGATCTCCCCGGAGAAGGCATTCTTGCTCACGTCCAACATCTGCAACCGCAAGCACGACCCAATCTCCGGCGGTATGGAGCCGGAGAACCGGTTCCCTGCGAGGATGAGCTTGGTGAGCGACGTCAGCATTCCGATCTCCGACGGTAAGCTCCCGCCAATGGAGTTGCCGGAGATATCCAAGTATTGTAGCGAGACGATCCCTTCGAAGAACCCAACAGGCAGGACTCCGGTGATGTCGTTGTCGTGAAGGTCGACGAAGGTCAGGTTCCGGCAGCCGGCGATCTGCGGTGGGATATCTCCGGTGAGTCTATTCGATCCGAGGTCGAGGAAGCTGAGGTTCTTGAGCTCGCCGATCTCCGACGGGATTCCCCCGACGAGTCTGTTCCCGTTAGCCCTGAAACGGATGAGCGACGAGCAGCGGCCAATGTCCGGTGGGATTTCGCCGGAGAGATCATTGTCGAGGACCAGCAGCTTGGCCAGACTTGGCAGGTGGAATATTCCTTTCGGAATGGAACCCGTGAGGTTGTTCTGCGATAGATCCATCGCCTCCAAACTCCAGCAGTTGCCGATCTCCGGCGGGATGGCACCTGTGAGCCGATTGGCCCACAGATACAGCATCCGGAGCCCCGTCAGCTGGCCGAGTTCAGGCGGTATTCCGCCGGAAATCTGATTGTTGTCGAGCTCGAGGTCGGTGAGGTTCTGGCAGCCGGTGATCTCAGGCGGAATGGTGCCAGAGATTTGGTTAACGCTGAGCTGCAGCTCCCGGAGGGCCGCGAGGCTGCCGAGGCTGGAAGGAATCCTCCCGGTCAGTCCGTTCATGGACAGGTCCACAACCTCCAGCTCGACGCATGCGCTGAGCTCCGGCGGGATCACTCCGACCAAATTGTTCTGCCACAGCAGCAGGTTCTGAAGCTTCTTGAGTCTCCCGAGCTCCGGCGGAATCGAGCCGGAGAGCGAATTCTCATAGAGATATATGTTCTGGAGCTCGCTGCATTGGCCAAGCTCCGGCGGGATCGGACCGGAGAGCAGGGCTGTGTAGACGGCCAGCGTCTCCAGCTTCTTGAGCTGTCCTAAGCTCGACGGCAGGGGACCTGAGATGCTCGTCTCGGCCAGGCCAAGCATGACCAAGCTGCTGCAGTTGCCGATTTCGGACGGCAGCAGGCCATGCAGATCCTTGTTGCCTCCCGCCCGGAACACCTCCAAGTCCTTGAGCTGGCCGATGGTTGCCGGAACCTCTCCGGCGAGCTGGTTGTCGTAGAGCACGAGCCAACGGAGGGCCGTGAGGTTGCCGATGGACTCCGGGATAGATCCCTCGAGCCGGTTGGAGTTGAGATAGAGCTCCTCCAGAAGGCTTCCGGGACGGCACAGCGCGTCCGGAATCGCCCCAGTGAGCGCATTGCCGCTGAGGTCAAGATGCGTCAGCTGCGGGAGGTCGCCCAGCTCCGGCGGTATTGGACCGGACAGGTTCGTCCCGGAGAGGACGAGCTTTGAGAGCGAACCCGCCAGCGCGCTCAGGTTCGCCGGCACGCCCCCGAGCAGGTCCACGTACTGCAGGTTGAGCTCGACGACCCGCCCCGCGGCGTCGCAGGCTACGCCGCGCCACCGGCACGGCGTGGCGTCGGCGGCGCTCCAGTCGGCGAGGGCGTCGAGGGAGGACCCATTGAGGCCGCGCTTCCAGGCGAGCAAGGCGTCGCCTTGCGGGCCGATGGCTAAGGAGGAGGTGGAGATTGAGTAGAGCAGCAGGAAAGGGACGAGGTGAAGCGTCGTCGACAGCCTCCACCATGTCTTGCTTGAAGTTGACGGCATCGCTGCATGCGCTGCTGCGCACTATTCATTCACAACTGCGGCGGGCGCCTCTCGAGGAGGAAACAAAGGAGTTGTACTAAATGAAGTGTTCTGCACAAGTAAGCAAGCAGCATAAGTTTTTGTGTTGCTTCACTACAAGTGGTAGTTACTAGTAGCACAGCTGCAAAGCACAGCAGCAGTAGAACAAAGGACAAGATTGCTTGGTGCAGTTTTTTTCCTATCTTTTTATGCATATAATAATGTATGCATTTGTATATGATAAAGTAATTGATCCATTCGACTTCAAATGCCCAGAATCTCCGGATCCAAGACACAGCAAGGCAGGCATGATGTGGAGGTGGTGGTGCAGAGGGAGATGGAATTTGGATGATGTGCTGCAATTTGTTTAATGGAGAGAGAGAGAGAGAGAGAGAGAGAGAGAGAGAGAGAGATGACAGCTAGGTCTTGTAAGTACTCTAATGGCAGGTTTTCAGCTTTCTAATGAGATGGTTAAAAGCATGGTAACATGGTCTCCATGTTTTCAAAAACTCAAGCTGCTCTAGAGGTAACTTCTAGGAAGGGTTTGGTTGGCTAGCTGTTGGGGTTATCTATCTACCTGTCTGTCTGAAAAAGATGGTTAAAGAGTGATGGGGGTGTTAATTTGTAATATTGGAGGGAGAACAGATTCCCCCTACTGGGGTTATAATATAATGTTATATTATAATGTATGATGATGGATAATGGTGAAAAAATTATGACATCAAGTAGGTACTCTATTTCAGAGGGATGTATAGATCGTGCTGGGCATGATGATGTAGATCCAATCTAAGCTTTGTTATTTTATGTTACTGATGCTGTCATTAGCAATGGCCCTGTTAATTTTTTTTCATATATGTTTGTAGATTGTACCTTTTAGGGTTGAGAAGTCACCACAGCATCCTGTAATTTGCTGCTCACATGAGCACAGTTGAGTTATCAGATCTAGATCCATTAGAAACTTAGATGTAGTTAGTAAAAAAGTATGGAAATTGCTGGGTATAGCAGTTGCATGCTTGTTTCTTTAATTGCTTCATACTTGGCTGGTTTTAACTAAGTGTTCATGCATTATGTATAGCATGCAACCACCATAACGGCAGCTCCTTCATCCTTGTGTATACAAGAAACAATGTTGCAACTTTGATCTAGTTAGCTAAAGTTCTAACTCTAACTATTGTTAAGAAAAAAAAATGGTCTATCAAAGGCAATGAAACCAAATTTGCAGGAGTTAGCAGTGAGTTTAGCTTCTAAAATTATCATATCAAAGTTATCTTTCTGCTTTCTTTTAAACACTCGATAAGTTAGTTGGTAATAATCTTGCACATCGATATGTCTAGATTGAAAAAGAAAATTAAGATAATTAAGTTTGAACAAGAGCAGTGTTGTATACATTACAACTAACATTTTTTGCAACAATCTGTAATATAATTATGTTAAATAGTTATCTTGTTCACATCTTTTTTTACTTAACTTTGATGATAAAATATCAACAAAATATAATGAAGAACTCATCTTTTTATCATATTCTACTTTTGTGGATTCCACTTATAAAATATCAATATTGAGATTCTATAAATATGTTTTATGTGATTTCTTTTTAAAATATATGCTTATGTATTTGTTTTATCTTTTCTCTAAAAAAAATGGAGGTGCTTCTTAAGTAAGTAGGGAGCATTATGTTACATGTCTCCTCATTTGTATAATATTAAATCTATGATGAATAGATTTAGGAGAGAAAAAATTTAATATCCACCGTAGATCTAGCCAATGGCGGACCCACATAGATGGTGGGGGAGCCCCTCCCCCCAACCTCACCTTTTTAGTGTATTAAGTATATATACTAGTAGTTGAAGTCAATAAATAAATAAAATATTAAGAAAGTAACAATTATGTAATAGCTTAAGTAGATAGGTGAGGTTTATTTATATCTAGAGGTCTTGAGTTCAAACTTTTCTAATGTCTTATTATCCTCCCTCCTCCCCCCACCACCCAATTTTTATTATTTTATTTCTATACATTTTGACCCTCTATCTTTTATTTCTGGGTCTGTCTCTGGATCTAACATCCTACTATTGAAAATATAGGTATATGGTGCTTCCTATTTAATTAGGAAGCATCTTCATTGAACTCTTTCCTAATGAAGATCAATTGAATCCTTTCTTGTAGATTTTCCCTAGCTAAGTAGGGAGCATCATGTTGCCTACATCTTTAATCGTAGGATGTTAGATTACGGTGAATGTTAGATCTTCTCTCTTCTAATTTTTTTCTTTTTTCTAAATCAAGTCATCATAGATTAAACATCATACAGTTAAAAATATGGGTAGCATGAGTAAGGAGCACCTCCATTTTTTTCTTTCCTAAATGAATCTCTAAAATTGGCTAAAAGAACTAAAAGAAAATTGTAGCAAGCACAATTTTTTTCATAATTATGATTATCACATTAATTTACACAAAACAACTTTGATCAACTTTGTAAAGTATAATTACTAATAATTTTGAGGATGACCCTGGTAATTTTTTTATCACCTTGTCACTCACGTATGTACCATCTTGCCAACTTCCAACGGTTACACATCAATTTACTTATAGGTAAATTGCCTTTGCTTCTTATTATATATAGTATTCTACCCAAATCACCTCCATTTAATTATATTAATAATGATGAGTTCAGCAGCAGACACAAAGTGGAGTAAGCAAATTAAACTAATTATTATTGACAAAGGCAATGCATCCGGCTAAAATTTTAAATTTAAGCATCTCGAGTACACCAAAAAATACTATTACCTTTATCACGTGAGATAGTGGACTAATCTTTTGCTTCTCCTCATGCCCTCGTGACCATATCTATCTACCTATCTATCGAATTAAATCTAAACATTGCTTTCTTCTTTTGTTTTTCTAATCTCAGTAGGTAGCTAAACATTGTAGATTTGTCGTATGCAATATATCTACAGTTAATGGGTTGTTTGAGTATGCTTATTAATTAAGCAACAACAATGGCCTCCACCATGAACATACATATATGTATATATGCATGCATGTGCACTCCTCAATTTATAGTACAAACTTTGTCTATTCAGTAATCATCACCAGGCAGAAAGAAGGAGGAAAAAAAAGGCTTTATCTAGCAATATTGTTAATCATCACATTATGTGCTTTAGCAAGTAGGAAAAGTGTAAAGTTGATATTATAGATGACATAGATAATTAATTAATTAGCATGAGGATGAGGACCTGTCTATATAAGTAGAAACTATACATATGTACAGTAAAAACATGAGGACAAGGAAGGGCAAGGGAGAGAATCTTGGCACGAGGGATGGGAGTGAGAGAAGCATGCAGGGCACATGGTAGGAAGAGCCTGAGAGTGAGCAATAAGTTAAAAGAAAAAAAATGGTGGTGTGTGATGGTGGTGTGATCATGGCGGTCATAGTCGCTGCAAGGTCTTTATCTAAATTGAAAAAAACTCTCTCCACACACACTCTCTCATTGTCCATTATAATTTGATTAGAAAAAAAGAATGTGAATATTAGTTTATGTAAATTTTGATCAATGAGCTGATTAGTATATTTAAATGTTTGAAGAATTAAGAATGAAGTAGATAAAGAGCTTCATCTTTTTTTATATATTTTTAAGAGAGTTTTATATGCCTTCATGCTATGTTAACTCAGATGAAATGATGTCCATCTTGCCAAGAATATATTGCTAAATAATAACTTTCACTGGCTATAATATGATCTTGATGTGTTTGGATATAGAGAAATTAAGGGGAAGGAAAGAAAAGATAAAAAGAGGTTAACAATAGATAGGATAAAATTATTTACCTTTCATTTAATTTAAAATTTAGAACAAATTGACTTCTGTTAGTTAATGAGAGGAATGTAGATTAACTTTTTCCGTCTCTTAACAAAAAAATTCTATCAACACAATAAAAAAGAAGATTAATTTTACAATCATACTAACATACTCTAATTACTCCATGGATTGCATTTTTTATTCTTAATATACACATATTTGTTTCTTGAAATATATTTATTCGCTTACTATGGTTGCTCTTGATTTATGATATTCTATATCTCCTTTTACGATAATGTTTTCTCCTATCTACATAATAATGGTTTTAATTTATTTTTTCATTAGCCTGTCTTTTTATGATACAGTATTGAAATAAGACTTCTTTGATGTTTATTTTGTAATAGAAAAAGCACTTCTTATGTTATGAAAAAAATTCAAAATGCATATAGGAACGTAAATTATATAAATTATTTTGCATGTTCCTCTGTATCAGTTTGGATTTATCAACTTTTTATATTACATTTACTACCTACATTTTAACTCAAGCTTATAACTAATGATCGTCCGTTAATCAAATTATCAACTATTATGTAACACATTAATAATGTCAAATAAAGTCTACATCTTTTTTGCTGTAACCTTTATTATTGCGTTATTTTTCTTGAGATATGAGAGGAAAAGATAAAGAAAAGGAGGGGGATTGCGAGCGGTCAGGCCCATGGCCATGGCCATGTGAGGAGGAAGGGAATGGGGGTCGGGGTGGTTGGGTGTGGTAACAGGACAAACAACACGTAGTGGGGCAAATGTATTTGTCGACCGGGAGAGAGAGTAAAAATAATAAGGGACAAACAAATCCCAAAAAGAAACAAAATACAAAAATACAAAAAATCTATCTCATTCTCCTCCTCATCATCATATTATAATAATTATTATGATGACGATGAGATGGATTCGATTGGTCAGAGGAAGAAGGTGCGCTGGGCCGTGGGATTTCTCTGGGGATTTGGTTCCTCCGCCTCCCTCTTGGACCCACATCATCCCCTATTTATTCTAATATAAGAATTCTCAATTTTAAACTTCTAATGAAAAGAAAAATTTTGTTCAATACATTTTGCATTTTAATCATTAAAATATTTTATATTTTTTTAATAACAACTTACTCACTTGCTCAATTAATGAATTTGAAACTTTTCATGTTTTTTTTAAAGTTCTATCTTTTATTTCATGATAAACAATTGACTAATGAAAATATATATGTAATCCTATGACTTCTTATTCGCTTATATTTTTTCTCATAATTTATTATTATACATGTATAGTTCCATGAATCAACTGTAACTAATTTATTTTATTTATATATTTTATTTAGATATATAAAGGGATTACTTATTTGAGATTCTTTAAGCAATGTCTCATGAGAGAGAAAATAAATGAACTAAGAAATAATTAGATTCACTCGTAACTCATAAGATCAGATACTATAGTTGCAAAAAAGGTTCAGGATTATTCAAGTATAGCAAGTAAAAGATACAATATGCCTAAATCACTCTTATTGTGTGAACCTGGTTTTGAAATTATAATGATTTTTTGTTTACTTTGCTCATTATAAATACCTCCTTGATGGGATTTATTCCAATATAAGTATTCTCAATTTTAAATTTTGAATGAAAGAAAAAATTAGTTCAATACAATTTATATTTTTACTCATTAACATAGTTCGTATTTTTAAAAAAATAACTTTACTCACTTGCTCAATTAGTGAATTTGATTTTGTCACGATTTTTTAAATTCTCTTTTTTATTTCAAGATAAAATATTTATTAATGAAAATATATACACTATATCTCTAATCTTATGAGTTTTCATTTGCTTATATTTCACAAATTTAAACATTATACACATATAGTTCCACGATCAACTGTGATTTATTTTATTTATATATCTTATTTAGATATATAAGTGAATTATTTATTTGAGATTCTTTAGGCAATGTCTCATTGAGGTGGATGAGAGAGAAATTCAATGAACTAATAAATATCTATATAGTTATATTCACTCGTAAGATCAGAGACTACAGTTGAAAAAAAAATTGAGGACTACTCAAGTATTAAAGAAGACAATATGTATGCCTAAATTACTCTTATTGTATGAAATTATAAATGATTTTTATTTGTTTACTTTGCTAATTATTAATACCTCCTTGATGGGATTTACAAGTGGAAGCCTCATCCATTTTGCACTTTAACTTTGATATAGTTCACTTATTTTATTTAGATAAAGAAAATTCAAAAATAAATATTTGTTGACCGTAATGTTTTCATGTATCATCACCAATCATTTAAACCAACAATTATTACTTTGATTATTGTATATATTGTAGCCTCTTGTTAGTGGTCATAGCTCTAAAAGAAAAGATTCCCGTGCATCATTTTCTTCTCATATACCGGATGATGCATCATCACCACTTATTGATGTGACTCCATCTCATGCACATCTTAGTTCTAAGTGACATATTATTTTTATATTATTTTGTTCTCTCTTCGCAAAAGAAGCATCACAAACGTAAGGGATATGTATAGAGTCAAGTAACAAGTCATTGAAATTTTGACCCTTTTCCTTCTTCACTAACTAATAAAATAATAATTAATTAATTAAATTAGTTCAATATAATAAGGGATTAAATTCAATAAAGAAAACATTGTTATTGTCACTTGCAATAATTCACCTGTACTGTTAATTAAACTACTTAAAACTATGACCGCTACCCAAAGTTGGGGTTTAGTGTCTAGTGGTTAGCCACACATCGTCATTAACTAAGCGAGCAAGGAGACATTGCTAGTGTCATTAATTAGGACAAACTTAGGCCATGCATTTATTAGATGCCAAATTTAAGTGTTGCATAGGAAGATCTACACTCTAAAATTAATATATTCTCCTTTATTGTCCAACTCCTAATTAACTGATCACGTTTAATTTCTTCTCAATTGGAGCAACTCATCGTTTAAAGTTCTCTTTTTTATAATGCTGTCTCAGGTCTAGAAATATTGTTCTCTATTAATTTAGCATAATTATGGTCGATAATTTCTTTTACGTACACAAGAATTAAACAAAAAGAAGATATGAAATCATGGTTAATTTCTTTTACGTACACAAAGTTTTACTAAATGAAACCTTGTCTTTTTAAGCTCTAATTTCAGGATATGCACCACATACATATATATTAATAAAATTCTTTACGTACCATGCATTATTGCTCAACTAATCTCATTCGTGTTTTTAAATCGTTGCCATAGAACTAAAGTAAAAGAGCAAAAGTGCTTTCCGGAAATCATCACCAATTAAGCACAATAATGTCATGAAATAATAATTGATTCAACTGTAACCCAATGAAACTAAGATGATTGAATCCTGTCATCTTCTATATAAGGGGAGCAAATTAAAATTAGAAAATTTGAAATGGTAAAGGCACTCAAGAGACATCTCCCGGATTTTGAGGTTACCATTCGCAAGTCATTTCGCTTTCTTCTTTCTTTTCGGCTCCACTGAGCAAAAAGTGGTGAAAAAAAAGCTAAATTTGCATACATGACACCAGATAAAGTGATTAAGTATTGAAACTAAATAATTTTATTTTTCTTTAACTAATTTAAAAATTAATCTTTAATACTCTAAAGATTGCACATAAAAGAAAACACACAAAATTCATTGAACTACTTTCTTGAACGACAAAGATATATTATTTTTTAAGAAAAATTAGAGAGAGAGAGGATGCCGTTTTAGCTCTAATCTTAAAGAATTTATATATACAAGATAAAAATTTGCTTCGTATAGAACTCTTTAATAATTCTGAAAAATGTCGCATTTTATTAGAAAATATATTATTTATTAAATTAAATATTATTAATAATAATATAAAAATTTAAGCATAAAAGATGAATAATATTTTTATATTTATATTTTTAATGCTCTTCTCTCACATGTGAGTTGCTTACCATTTTGGTTTGGCCTAAATTTC
Organism: Pontederia paniculata; assembly: GCA_001647135.1. NCBI lineage: Eukaryota > Viridiplantae > Streptophyta > Magnoliopsida > Commelinales > Pontederiaceae > Pontederia > Pontederia paniculata. The sequence continues at coordinate 2,494 of LTAE01008267.1, read as the reverse complement.
AACATATGAAAAAAAAATTAATTTTAATACGAGTCGAAGTTTGACTACAAAATCTTTTACTATGATATCACCAACAATCCTAAAAAATTAAATCTATAAAAATATTAATATATTTATATTTTAATAAATGGAAATCAAATTTGATAAATAGTTCTCAATTTTTATATTTATATTATTATTAAATAGTTTTCAATTTTTTGACATAAGCAAGGACATTTTTAACTGTATATATGTTACTAAATTTAGATAATATATCATATTTGTAGTTTAAAGTAAACTTTAAGATATTATAAATAATTAGATTAATCAATGTTTAATAACTTAAACATTGATCGTTTTGTAACAATAAAAAATATATGAGATCACGTTTCTTCTCCTGCCATTTTTTTGCTCCTTCGTGTTATTACACACAATAGCACTTAAATTGTCTCTCTTACAATTTTTTATGCCCAGATGTTTTACCTATAATTTCAGTTTTTTTTGTTTGTCTTGCAATTGTTAGTACTCTAACCACATTAGCTTCGTAAAGTACAAGACTCTAATATCATGGATTATCGATTCGCCAAAACAACAACAACAACAATAATAATAATAATAATAATAATAATAATAATAATAATAATAATATTATTATTATTATTATTATTATTATTATTATTATTATTATTATTATTATTATTATTATTATTATTATTATTATTATTATTATTATTATTATTATTAT
>LTAE01008266.1:0-13979 GCA_001647135.1 Pontederia paniculata | reverse complement strand
TATATATATAAAAGAGAGTTATTTATTCAATGACATAGACTCTCAAATCTCAACTATAAACTTTTCTCAAGTCTAATTACAAATTTACAAAATTTAGTTCATATTGTTCCATATATTTTATCTAAAATTGTGCTAATTTTTTAATAATTATAAAATATCAGTTGTACATTTCCTTTAAAATATAATAAACAATATTAAAAAAATTAAATAATAACATAATCAATATTTCATAATTATTAAAATACTATGTATGTCCTTACTTTATTTTTTATATTCTAAATATTTGTATTGTATTAAAAAAGTAAGAGTAAAAGTGATATTTTATAATTATTAAAAATAATAAGTTAACAAAATTTTGTATGAAACCGGCGGAAGGTATTGATTAACAGTTCAACATAAGTTCAAATTTTTTTATTCTATAAATTTAAATTTAAGATTAAATGCGCAAAAAATTATAAAAGAAAGGTACAAGAAAATAAAGCCTCTACCTATACATTCATTTAAAGCCATTTGAGCGAAAAGGTATTGGTCGAAAAAAATTAGACACTTTTCGAATGATATTTTCATACTAAAAAACTCATTATTTTTTCGAATGATTTTTTTGTGCACTATAGTCTTTTATTAATTTTAATTTCTGAGAATATTAGTTATTATTTTTTATTATAAGATGACAAGAATGGTTATAGGTTTCAACGGAGTCATTTATAGATCATATAATTCCTTATTTACCTGTATTTGCATAATTCATATATTAAGTAAGTAATTAATATATGTTATTATATATTTAAGATAAAAAATAAATATGTTATATTTAATTAAACAACTCGAGAAGATAAATCTCTTGAATATTGTATACATGCAATATATTTCTTACTTCATTTTCTAATGTAATTTGGTGACATGGTTTCTGCTAGCTCATTCATGATTTGTGACATGCATGTAATAAAAATATTCTATGTAACGCCCCAAGAAGACCACCCCGCCACGTGACAGAATGTCCTCCTCAGAGCGATACACATCATATATAATCTTGGCTTAAAGATAGATTAACAAGACTTGGTCAATAAAATGCGAAAGAATTAAATTCAAAATAAGTCCAAAACTCTTTTTCATAAAACAAATTAAATAGTGCGGAAGTCTGACATTAATGAATGTCTCAAAAGTCTAACTAGAACAACTCCATAGTAAATACTAGAACATAAGAAAGACACTACTAGGATCACTAGACATGTGCAACACAACAATCATCACGAGCACCAGTCGTCGCATGCACCACCAGCATCATGTACTACAGACTACTCACCTGTAAGATCCAATATAGGGAAAAGAAGTATCCATGAGCTATGAAGCCCAGTATGTAAGACAATCAATAGATAAGCATGACATGATAAATAAAAATAATAGGAATAAGCTAATGATAAAATTAAAAAAATAATTATTCCTTTCTGACATTTCTTATCTTTTACTTTCATCATCTTAAACTTATCATAACATCATCTTACATCTTTCATATTTTAACATCTTTTCATAACTTTATTAACATCTTTCATGACTTCTTGGCATCAAGAGTGAGCTATGGCTATGGCCAAACATCAATCACTCTGAGCATAATTAACATAAAGGACCAAACATCAATCACTCTTAGCATACTTAACATAAAGGACCAAACATCAATCACTCTACATCATCTTACTTATCATACTTCATCTTATCATATTTCTTTGAACATCAATCATCATTAATCAATAAGCATCATTAATAACCCTAATCCTCTAATGCAATATGTCAATGCAATATTTAGACCAGTAATTATCTTTAATTTCTTTGACTTATCTCATTAATGCCTTTGAAATGACTTTGAAGGTTGCTTTGGTGACTTTGAANTGGGGGTGCACAAGCCATGACCAACATAGGATGCTCGAGAAATTCTTTCGTTGCACGGCGGGGAGAAGTCAAGCAACAGGAACTGGGTGGCAGCTGTCCTACCCGTCCTATCTTAAACATCACTGCGCTCCCAAAACTTAACGATATATGACGACCTCATTTAATTTAGGTGAAGCATTGTGACCCTTTATCTTGTCCACATAATTAATCCTTACTGTTCATAAGACATGATATGAAGTAAAACATCTTTTGAATATTTAACAACTTAAATCTTTCATCATTCATGGATTTACTAGAAATAATCAGCATATTCATTAAGTCTGTCACGGCCCCTGAAATACATATCACGACCGTGATAATAGACTTTACAGCCTGCGATGATCATATCACGACCGTTACGACATTCATACAGTCCATGTCGTCCTTCGTCATGGCCCGTTGTGAATCATCACGGCCCGTGATGTTCGTGGCCGTGAACCTAGTTCACGGGCGCGATACATCTTACGACCGACAATTTTGCGTACTTCGTTCCTGTCCTTCATGGCCCATATCATATCGTCACGGCCCGTAAGGTCTTCACAACGTCGGGCGTCACGATCACGGTGCAGCAACTTCACGGGCGTCGACCACGACCCGGAATCTTTCACGGTTGTCGGCCTTCGTCCCTTTCCTTCACGGCTCGCGACTAGTCTCACGGCCCGTTATCGGTTCGCGGTCGTGCAACACAATCCGCGACCGTCTCACAGTCACAAGCGTGAACATCTTCACGGCTCGTGCTCCCAGTTCACGACCCGTGATGGGACCTCTGGCATTCGGCTCTCGATCGTGAGATCCGATCTCACGGTCGTGGCCATTGCAGTCACGGTCGTGAAACCCCTCTCACGGCCGTGATGACACAGGGGGCAAGCCGAATTTGCACTTTCCAGGCATACGTATTTTAAAGCATATAATAGTATTCGAACATGGATCAAATAAATTCAATATTATTTTATCTAGCATGAACCCTAGCATGCAATTTATATATCATGACAACCTATCTATTGGGATCCGTCTATTTACATACCGTGTCCTGTAGGGTCTTAGAAATTTCTTTGTCTTCTTCTTGCTCCATGTTCTACTGATAATCTCCTTCAAGTTCTCCTAAGATTTTTTTCATCATCCTAGGGTGACAGAACACGGTATGTAAATAGACGTGAAGAGAGACAAAAGATAATATAGGAAAAAAGACAAAGTTCTTACCTAATCACCTTTTGGGGGAGAGAGAAGGGAGAGAGAAAGAGATTTTCTACGGTGGCTTGAATCTTGAGGGGAGAAATAATGAGAACTTTCCTCTCTATGGGTGTTTATATAGTCTCTCAATAAATCTAATCCCACACCTACTCCTCTTTTATCTCTAATCTTATCTTTTATCTTTTTTTTAATTAATCCAACCTAATCTCTATTTATCATATTCCTAATTAGGAGTCCAACTAATAAAATATTATTCATTTAATTAATTTTTTTTATAATAGGTTATGGGTATTACATTTTAAATCTATTAATTTCATATTTCCATGTCAACAATGTCAAATTGTTTCAGAAATATTGCATTCATTTGCTTTTAAGATAATCCTTCTTAATTTTTCTACTTTAAATTCCCATATTTGATTGTTTTTGCTAACTTTGAATAGACGTCCAATCTTGTTTACTGCAATTATCGTCTAAGGCCCAACAAAATAGAATTCATGCAAAAATAAACATATTAATTTTCATAATATATGAAAAGCTAGGGGAATTCTTTTGTCAAGCCTATTGTTTTTTTATTTTATTTTATGGACAAAAGGATGGCTAGTGTTGTCTAGTCATCCATGTATATATTATTTTTTATATTAAATAGCATGGGTTATTCATTAAAGATTTCTCTAATATTAATCATCATGCAAATTAATTGGAATATTCAATATATAATCTTTTTTTTATTTTATATTTTTACTAGTTTGAATTTAAATATACTCGGTTCAAATTTCCATTATTTTCGTGATCCATATATCTTAACGTTGGCAATTACCTTTTCGTATTTTCATATAAGAGCTAGATCAAATCAAATTTGAAAAAAATATATTAATACATCATGAAGTAGTAGTCAAAACATAAAAAATAAGTTTCATAGACAAACATCCATAAAAGTTGATCCCCTTTATAATACATAACAAAAAAAATAATTTTCGTTTGGTAACACACCCTTTGATTTTAAATGAGTTTAATGTACATACTAAGCTTTCATGCTTAATAAAGATATTAAGTATATCATAACCCTTCAGTATATAATTAATGGCTGATTTTATAAATTATAATTATTTATTAATTTTATGATCTATTATTGATCATGCATTAAATAGTTGAGATATGCTCAACATCTTTATTAAATATCAAATAGTTAGTAACTACGTTAAATTTATCTTAAATTTAATGCTCGACCATATCATTATCACTATATTTTTGTTTCTAAAAAATTCAAAATAATCTAAATCTTACTATTAAAATTTAATCTTGTACTATTTACACTATATCATCACTTTTTTAATAAATTATATTTTCTTAACGAGTAAAACTGAACTAAAAAAAGTTATAAAAAAGTAGCCCAATATTTAATGTAATATTAAAATAAGAAATCGAAATTGGTTCAAAATAATCTTTGAAAATAAATCAGAATATAAAATAGGCAAAGCAACTGCACACTTAATGTGTTGTCCCACCTCTTCCAAGTGGTCAAGACCCGTAGGAGGATAAATGGAGACGTCTTGTGTCACGTATTAAAGAAAATGGTCCATGGTGCATGATGAGTGATGACCGAGGCAGAGCCCTCTTGGCACATTTATTATTTGCACCTTCCAAAATAACATCGCACTTATTGATCATAAAGACATATACCTTAATACGTAGTATATATAACATTTGAAAAAACATGTTTCCTTCTTTATTTATTATTCATTTTTTTCTACTTTTTTTTTGTTGACAATGATGTTATAAGTGTGTATGCCTTTAATATCATCAGCAACAAAAAAAAGTAGAAAAAATGAATAATAAATAAAGAAGGAAACCAATTTTTTCATATATTATATATAACCTTAACAATGTAGTGTGTTATACGAAATTCCAAAGCATTGGAAGTCATAAATGAAACTTCTTTGATTTTTGTTATAGTTTGCCAATTGATGGTCAACATGCAATGTAAACAATTAATACAACTACGTACCCACGGCAGATAAAGGACTTGTATATATAACGTGTGTGTCTGACATATTTTTCGCACTATGTCAAGTGTTACAGAGAATGTCAAATATTTTTAATGTCACATTAATTCAATGATCAATGTTTCATATACTTTAAATGTTCGATACATTTGTTTGGCATACTCATATATATTATTAAATTAAGTGATTAAATAGATAGAAAGAACAATATTTTTATATTTATATTTTTAATATTTTTTTGATCGCTGATCATTTTAGTTTATTTTGAATTTTAATACGTAAATAATTAATAGAGAAAATTAATTATTAAGAGATCGACATCGAAATTTAAATTCATGACATTTAATATTTTAAATTAAATGTGCTATCAATAATCATAAAAATTTAAACCGACGTAAAGAGTAACATCTTTATCTCCCTCTATATAATCAAAGAAGAAATTTATTTTGAGTAATTTGGTTGTCTCGTACGTGAAAAAAATATTGAAAATAAAAAAAATATATATATAAATATCATCATTTAGAATTGAATTCGAAACTTTCCAGTATTCAAAACGATGGATGAGTAACTCCACCACATCTTCTCCGTTAATCAATATATATATATATTTATATATATATATATCCCGTCCTTTCTTGGGCGTCTCATTAACTCTCAAATATTTATGATCAAATGAATCAAAGGTGCAGAGATTTGCTCATAAACATGCTTATAGTCAAATTGTCCGTGGGACGTGGATCAACATTAATATTTTGACTATTTCGTGATCGACGGGACGACACGATACTTGATGTTTGCACTGGTGGAATGGGTGACCAAAATCTGCAAGTTGTTTTGATATATATCTTATTGGATGATTTATGCAAAATGCAAACAACGTATAATATTAGAGCAACAAAATATGGATGCCGCCATGAACACCATCCTCAGCTTTCTTACGCCTGTCGTGGCTACACTGCTTCTACTGCTCTATCTCCCCGTTTCCGTCCTGTGGAGGCTTGTGAAATATGCGCTTGCGAGGCCCTTCTCCGGGGAGAACATGGCCGGGAAGGTGGTCCTCATCACCGGCGCTTCCTCCGGCATCGGCGAGGTGAGTATATATGTATATGTATGTAGTTGCATGCATGCATGCATATGCATGGCCCGGGGTAGATCTTGAGAGGCTAATTGTTCTTGTATATGTATGTGCAGCAAATAGCCTACGTGTATGCTCAACGAGGGGCGTCCATGGCGCTGGTGGCGAGGAGAGAGCAGGCTCTGAAGGCTGTAGCAAAGACGGCGAGGATGCATGGCGCCCCAGACGTGATCACCATTGCTGCAGACATCTCCAGTGCAGATGAGTCGAAGAGGGTCATTCAGGAAACGGTGGATCACTTTGGCCAACGTGAGGGAATTACTGTCCCAATACTAATTAACTCCTTCAGCTCCAGATGAATTCGATTAAAGCTGATTAATAAAGCTCCATGTCGCTTATGTTTGCAGTGAACCACCTCGTAGTTAACGCAGGAGTCTCTTGCGGCAGCTTGTTCGACGAGATATCAAACATTTCTGCCTTCAACCAAGTGATGGTTAGTTGAATCTGTGAATCTATGATCTCATCACATATACATTCTTCACTCAAATGTTCTTCTTAGGAACTCTTTCAGGATTAACTTAATTATAACATTTTGAGAACATATCTGCGATTCCATGGTTCAGAAAATGTGTACACCCCACTGGAGAAGCACTCCTAGAAATTTTACAATATTTACTATTCAAAATTATCTTTACTTCCATCTGAAGTTGGGTTTTTCTTTTCTTTCCTTTTTTTTTTTTTTTGCTGCAGGATGTGAACTTCTGGGGTTCCATCTATCCAACTTATTATGCCATTCCATACCTCAAGATCAGCCGTGGACGGGTCATGGTGAATGCATCAGTGGCTGGAAGTATCCCCACCGCAAGGCTCTCCGTTTATAACGTAACGATAATTGACTACTTAGCACCAAAATAGAACAATACTCTTCAGCAATTCGTCCGTAGCTTCACAAGATACAAGACTTATAAAGCTGTGCTGATCATTCATTCATTCTTCAGGCAAGCAAGGCAGCACAAATCAGGTTTTACGAAACACTGAGGTCGGAGCTCGGATCAGAAGTCGGGATCACCATAGCGCAACCTGGTTATGTTGCATCAGAGATCACCAAAGGCAAAGCTGTTCAGCAGAACGGTCAAGTCCAAGTAAATGAAGAAGTCAGAGATGTATGAAAAAAAACTATATTTTCTCCACTAATAAGCAATTTAGCTCAATTTTTTAGTTAAGCTGCCTGGTATTATGGTATACATGCTAATTAAACTGTTGGAGGTGCAGATTATGGTTGGGCCATATCCTATTGCGCGCACAGAGGACTGTGCAGTAGCGATGGTGAATGCAGCGTGCAAGGGTGATCAGTACATCACTTGGCCGTCCTGGTACAGACCATTGTATGCGATCATGTTCTTCGCTCCTGAGATCGTGAATTTGTTCTCAAGGGTCCTATTTGTTGGCAAATCTGGTGATGATTCGAGCAATACACTGAGCAAGAAGATATCAGAAGTCAGGAGTAAGAATTTTCTGAGTCCTAATGGTAAGGCGAAAGGTACGTAGATGAATGGCGCCTGAATGCTGCAACACCCAGGGTAAAATGAGAGACGCCATGTTTAGTTGTCTTCTCCTCCTTGCCTCCTCTACATGATCTTTGCAATCAATAATATATCTTAAGAATGCAAGATTATGCTGGATTTCTTTATATCGTGCAATAATCTTAAGATGTTGTTCTTGTATCATGTCTTATATTGTGTTGTCTTCCACAAGTAGCTACTTGATTCAAGGGTAATATATAGAATTTCTTGTGTATATATGCTATTATTTTCTTCGATATGCATAATTTATATCTTTGTTGAAGACTATGGTGAAGGAATATCTAAGATTTATATTCAAGTTGACGTTGATCCTAAGTTTAAATTCTAGTGGAACTCTTATTAAAAAATGGTTTTTTTTATAATCCGTGTGATGGACCATGCTACATTAATATTATTAGCTTTCCAATGGTTTAAACTTTTGGAATAATTAATTTTGGAATTAATAAAACAGTTGATTCGACGCATGATATGCATGTGGAATTTCCCTTAATTTGAGCAACTTCAATTCCCGCCAAAGGATTGGTTCAAGTAACCTCTCTCTCTCTCTCTCTCTCTCTCTCTCTCTCTCTCTCTCTCTCTCTCTCTCATTTTCCTTTCTAAGTAACCTCTTTCTCCCTTCAATTTTCCTTTTTAAGTAGCCTATCTCTCTTCCATTTTCCTTTTTCGGATTGAAAGATAAATCTTCAAGTATGTCGTAGTGACCCCGTGTTCACTTCCGCCGACACCGCCCTACCAGCTCGACGAGTCGGCAGGCCGTGTCCCATTGATCACTTACTGACCAAGCCGTGCATATGCTTAGAGCATCAACAACTGTGTGAGAGTGATGCTAGGCTGTGTACAACCGTTACGGAATCAAGAAAAATATGACAGAATCAGGAATGGTAAGTAGCAATGTTGGTGAGCATTGATGGCAAAGAGTTAACGCGTGTAACGATTGCTTGAAGGGGATGGACGGAGACACATATGCGGCATTTAAAAAGGAATATGTGTGCCGCAGGAGTCCCCATCCGTTCGTCAAAAAATCCCCTATCTTCAATTGGTATCGGAGTCCTCTCATCAGTGATGCTTGCTCTTCGTGACTTAAGCCACTGTGCTACTCCCTCTCTCTCCATTTGAGTCACCATCGTCCTCAGGTGGCACCTCCGAGCTCTTTTGGTCTTTGTTCATGCGTTGCATCAAGTGCATATCATTTTGATCATGGAAGACTTGCTTGATAGTGTTTTTTCATACCTTTTGATATTCAAACCTTTGTTCAGCACTGATTCCCCTTTTTCTTGAATACGTTCTTGTCATACCTATAATGCCAATCTACATATTTAGCAGTGTTGTCAGAACCGGACCGGACCGGCCGGTTCGACCGGTTCGACCGTCGACCGGGATTTAGTCCGGTCCTGGTTCGATGGAAAAACCGGGCACCTAATTGGACCGGTCAAAACCGGTCAAAAATCGGAAAAATAGGGTTGAACCGGTTGAACCGATTAATTTTGGTGAACCGGCCGGTTCAAATAAAAAAAAAGAAAAACAAAGATTGGGCTGAATAGAGAAGTGGGCTTTGGGGTCAACTGGGCCACGAAGAAAAGTTTTAATTCAAGGCCTTTTAAATCAGTTTTTATTTTTTTCTTTTTCTTTTTAATTATAAAAGAATTTGTTTAGCTGATATTTATTTTTTAAATAAATAATTATTAAGATATATTTTTATTAATAATTTTTATATCATATAAAACATTAATTCATCATAACTTTTGAAAATAAATTTAATTTTTTTTATATTTAATCATTCATTTATGATTCTTTATATAAATTATAAATCATATTTTAATTTAATATTTTTTAATAGTATCCGGTTCGACCGTCCGGTTTAACCGGTTTGACCGATTAAACCTGACACGAATGTTTTTCCGGGTCGATGTCCGGTCCGGTTCTGACAACATTGATATTTAGAGCCAAATGATATTGCTCTTGTATTCTTATTTCTTAAATACGTTCTTGGAGAAGAGGGAGTTTTTCATACCCACACAAGAAGAAGCATCACAACACCACATATCGACACACGACAAAATTGTACAAGACGGAAAAATCAAAATAACTCTTGATTGACAAGGACAAATCTATTAGCACTAGGCTAGATTGTGATGCAGAATTAGCAAAGGGAAAAACAGAAGAAGAGAGAAGAATATAATTTTTGAGGCGCAACCGACTGATGCTGCTTTTTGGATTTTCTTCATATTTATAGGATTTCTGAAAATACAAAATCCTGAATACAATTTGAATTGGTATTTTCAATTATGAATACAATTCAAATTGGTCTTACCAATTCTGAATCCAATTCTAATTGGTGTTACCAATTTGAATTGGTCTTACTAATTCTGAATATAATTCAAATTAGCCTTACCAATTCTGAATGCAATTTGAATTGGTCTTACCATAAACAGAGAAAAGTTAAACGAGAAACATATAATGGAGAAACAGGAAATAAAAAATATTGCACATGATTATTGCCTAACAAATCACCCCCTAATCCTGTTGCAATTCTATTACTCCTAACTATTGCCGAAACTCAATAAATTTGACTTGTCCCAATGCCTTGATCAGTATGTCCGCCAGCTGATCATTAGTGTCAACATGATCAATGTCCACCTTCCCTTCTTGCTAAGCTTAAGTCGATTCTCCATTGGAGTGTGACATAAATTGTACTCGGTCATCCCTGCAATTTCTAATAATTTAGCAGTGAAAACACTCTAATAGATGGTAATCTCACCTTCCTTATGGCAGACTTTAACTTCCAAATCGTAGCTCAGTAGGCCAAGATCACTCATGCTGAACTTCTCTTTCATTTCCAGCTTGAATGCTTCAATGTCTTCCTTGCTCGGCCCGGTGATGATGAGATCATCAACATACACCCCAACCAGCAAAAACTTTTGGCCTATGTCGCGTCTGTATACGGCATGCTCTAGTGGATTCTTCATGAATCCCAACCCAAGCAGCTCCTTGTCAAGCTTGGCATTCCAAGCTCGCAACACTTGCGGCAGTCTGTATAGCGCCTTCTTCAATTTCAGCACCTTGCCGCGATTACTATCGTCGATGAAGCCGGGAGGCTGCTGCACATACACCTCTACCGCCAATTCTCCATTTAGGAATGCGGACTTCGCATCCATATGATGTATCTGCCAACCGCCATGTGCTGCTAGAACGAGCAGTAGCCGCACAGTCTCCATCCGCGCTACTGGAGCGAATACTTCGTCAAAGTCTACTCCTTGACGTTGTGCATACCCCTTGGTGACGAGGCGGGCTTTGTGTTTGACAATATTGCCCGCCAGATCTTTCTTGACTTCGAAGACCCACTTCAATCCTATCATCTTGTGTCTTGGTGGGAGCGCATCAAACTCTCAGGTCTTGTTGTCATATATTGACTTCATTTCAACCTTCATTGCATCGCGCCATGCGTGTTCCACCAGTGCCTCTTCTACACTTGATGGTTCCTCAACTGCAAGTAGACACATGCCGCTGTACTCATACTCAGTGATCTCCTCAGTGGCGCCCATCAAGTCCTGCAGCATCCAGTATCACTGCGGAACTCCTTCGGAGTCGAAGACGCCGTCCGTCAGCGATGTAGCGAAGCCAACGGCTAGCGTTGTGGCTGCCGGTGTTGGTGGAGGCAACCTTGGTGTAGCTGGAGATTGAGGCTGCTGTGGAGCCCCATCATCGCATGTTGTTGCACCCCCGACCTCGATAAAGAGTTCGACATCGAACATGGCTGGTGGGGCAGCATCGCCATTCTCCTCGCCCCAGTTCCACTCGAAGTGTTCCTCAAACCCGCACCCGTTCTCGTTGAGAGACGCAAGTGCGGACCTGCACCCCATCATGTGGTTACTCACCCCGGTGTCGAGCACCCACTTGTCGTCGTCGTGGTCCGCCGGATGCACCTTGTGCTCGTTGAGGTGTACGACATGCTCCTCTATGCGCTCCTCGGTCGTCACAACCATCAACAGTGCCGGGTGTTGCACTTGGCCCTCCATCTTCGCGATGTAGGTCTCCTCCTTGCGCTCATATCGTGGCCTCTTGCACTCCTTCGCCTAATGGCCATATATGCCACAGTTGTGACATTTGCCTCGGCGACGTGGAGTGCCCTCGGATGTCAACTTCACCGTGGTGTCACGACCATCAGGCTGCGCTCCGCCATTCGCCTTCCATCGGGCCGCCTTGTCGTTGCCCGATGATGACTCCGGCTGGAGCCTATGCTTGTACTTGGCCAACCAGTCCTCCTCGGCGAGAAGGAGACGCCCCACCTTGTCAGTGATTGTGTCAATGTCGAAGCGATCCTCTGTTGCGCATAGTCGCCCCACCAGTTCCTCAACCGAGATCGTCTTAAGATCAAGCAAGGTCTCGATCGAGAGAGCGATCTGTGAGTACCGTGGTGGCACAACGCGTAGGATTTTCTTGACGACCGCACCTCCTCCACCGTCTCGCCCAACGCCCGCAAGTTGCTTGCAAGCCCGACGATGCGCATGGCAAAGTCGTCGACAGACAGCCATCCTTGAAGCAAATGTTCTCGAACTCCTTGAGAATCCTCTGGGCGTTGGCTTCTTGGACAAGAGCGACGCCCATGCGCATCACCCGTATCGCCTCACATGCCTCTTTTGTCGTCTTCTTCACCGCGAGAGTTGACCGTATCTCAGCCGGCACCGCGCGAAGGAGGGCAGCCAAGGCTAGCCGATCCTCGGGGCGCTCGACCTCGTCATCCTCGATCGCCTCCCACAGCCCTTGTGCTTCGAGATTCACCTTCATCACGAGTTCCCGCTCATGATAGTTTGTCCGCGTCAACTCGAGGTAGATTATCGACAATCTGATCTCCTTCACGATGCGTTCCACCACCCCCCCTCGTGCGGGACTCTTTGCACCCTCGCTCGCCATCACAATATTTTGGGATCTGCAACAAACAAGGCTCTGATACCACTTATTAGCGCTAGGCTAGATTGTGATGCAGAATTAGCAAAGGGAAAAATATAAGAAGAGAGAAGAATATAATTTTTGAGGCGCAGCCAACTGATGCTGCTTTTTGGGTTTTCTTCATATTTATAGGATTTGTGAAAACACAAAATCCTGGATACAATTTGAATTGGTATTTCCAATTTTGAATACAATTCAAATTGGTCTTACCAATTCTAAATGCAATTCGAATTGGTGTTATCAATTTGAATTGCCCTTACTAATTATGAATATAATTCAAATTGACCTTACCAATTCTGAATGAAATTCAAATTGGTCTTACCAATTCTAAATGCAATTCGAATTGGTCTTACCATAAACAGAGAAAAGATAAACGAGAAACATATAATGGAGAAATAGGAAATAAAAGATATTGTACATGATTATTACCTAACAAAATAAAAGAGAATATTTTTAAGCATGACAGATGGGACACATGTCGAGCAAAGAAAAAGAAGCAAAGAAGGAATGAGAGAGGTGGTCGATCATTCCATCTTCTACCTTCAGATATTGGAGAAGAGCACAATATTGGGAGAAGGAAAACGATCGCAGATGGATTGCAAAGATTGCCATGAGAATATTTAAATTTTACACTTGTATTTTGATGATGATGTATTGTAACTGATAGTATATTTTTGGAGTTAGGTGCTACGGGATGTTGGATTTGATTTACGTTTTGGTTTGAATGCATTGAACTACCTTTAATATCCTATTTTTATATAATCGTTTACGCTTGAATAGTTTCTTAGTTTTAATGAAATCGGATTCGAACTGAACGGTTGCTCCCGACTATCTTTCTTGTTTCATGTTTGAGTTCATAGCATGACATGCCTCGAGAGAGGGGCATTCATGGACTCAAACGTTTATGATTCTATGATTCCATTGGTTTAACCCTTGAATATTGATTCGCCATTGGATGTTCTTGTATTTCTACAACTATGAGTAACTTACATGCTTCCTCTAAAGTCTAGGATAATAGGTAGATGAGCATCTCCTTTTATTCACACATGATAGACAATATGCCTCATCATCGAGTTTTGCAGACCTGTGATCAAGGACGGACCCAAGTATTATCTAGGGGGCCATGGCCCCTAAATTTTCAAAATTTATGTATATAATAATGTTAATTAAAATTATGGGTCCCCTTACTTCCACATATACATACAACATACATAATATATACATCTACATGTCATATATATATATATATATATATAT
>LTAE01008265.1:10993-27547 GCA_001647135.1 Pontederia paniculata | reverse complement strand
TATTATTATTATTATTATTATTATTATTATTATTATTATTATTATTATTATTATTATTATTATTATTATTATTATTATTATTATTATTATTATTATGCTAAGTCAATTGGTTTGTCAATCTGGAAGCAATATTCTCATAAGTCTAAAAAGATTCAACAAGTGATCAAATATATTTGTCTGTTCGAAACAAAAACAAGGTTATAAGGCTATCAACAAAAAAAGGGAAACAAAGTGAAACACAGATGTGATGTACGAGAAGGTTGTAATGCTCATTTGTTTGTTGGTATAACAAAAGAAGGCAAGTGGGATGTCAAACAATTTCTTGAAAAGCACACACATGGCCTAGCGTCTCTATCAAAGATATCTAATTTACAATCTCATCACAGATTATCAGAAACTTTTAAGAAAATGACTACATAATTATGTTGACTTGGCCCATTAAATCACACTTTGTACTTTGGAGGTGATTAATTAGTTACACCACAAAATTGCATAGACCATTTGAAAGCAGCGCATGAAAATCATATTAGTAAACAATGCAGAAATATGATAAATTTATTTTCGAAAGAAAAATGATCTAGGATTATTTTTTAGATGGGAGATGGATGAAGATAATGTTGGAAGAAGTTTTTTTGGGCAGATGGTAGATCACGAGACAATTATTTTAACTTTTGGAGATGTCGTAATGTTTGACACAACATATGGGACAAATAAATTGTGTACGCCATTTGCACCATTCACTGGAGCAAACCATCATATGCAATAAATATTATTTAAATGTGCTTGCTAGCTTATGAGACCGAAGACTCCTTTGTGTGGCATTTTGAAACGTGGCTAGAATGTATGTATGACAAGCATCCTATTTGCATATTCACATATCAAGACATCGCAATGGGTAATGCTATATGTAAGGAATTTCCGAATACTCGACATAGATTTTGCATATGACACATTGAAAATAATGCTATTATAAATATGAAAGATTTGATGGAAAAAAGTAACTTTGAAGTTGATTATCAAAGTTGGTTGAAGGAACCGTCTAGTTTGGAATAATTTGAGAAAATATGGTATTTGTTGAAGCAAAAATATGCCATATCAAATGGACATTGGTTAGAAAAAATGTTTCATAAACGTCAACATTGGGTGCAACTGTATTTAAATGATATTCTCTGTGCAGGTGCTAAGACTACACCACGATCTAAACTCATGAATTCCTTCTTTGACGTTTTGTGAACTTGAATACCTCCTTACCTGAATTGTTTATCAATATGATATGGCCCTTCAATCCCATCGATATGCTCAACACACAGCGAGAAGATTCTATATCTTTGAACTCTAAAGTTGTTTTACTTCGCCAAATCCTTTAGAATCTCTTGTGGGAAAAGTGTATACATCAAAATCATTTAGCCATTTCCAAGAAGAGCTTAAGAAAATATTAGGCTATTGGTTCAATAAATTATTAGAAGATAGCAAAAAGTCTATGTATTGTGTGAACTGGAATCAGGAAAGGAAAACAACAAAAAGATCATTGTGGCGTATAATAATAATTCTACTAATATAGTAAAGTTATCATGGAAAGAGTTTGAGATGATTGGAATCTTCTGTGGTCATGCATTGTTTATTCTATCTTATAAAAGACATTTGAGTTTACCCAACCATATATCTTTTGTCGGTGGACAATAAGTGCACGATATACACAAGCGTCTTTCCAAGTAATATTTCTACAAATGGAGAAGGTGTTGAACAAGGAGATATAAGCCCCTTGGAAAAATGAAACTTTCATATTAATATGAGAAGAACAACTGACTTGAGTTTGGATTCATGTGAACATATGGAGATTGCGATTTCAGTTATC
The DNA here is from genome assembly GCA_001647135.1 of Pontederia paniculata. Taxonomy (NCBI): domain Eukaryota; kingdom Viridiplantae; phylum Streptophyta; class Magnoliopsida; order Commelinales; family Pontederiaceae; genus Pontederia; species Pontederia paniculata. The sequence goes on along the minus strand of LTAE01008265.1, from coordinate 25,692 downwards.
ATGGTCTTATAGAAAGGTTAGGAAATTTAAAAAGTAAGAATGTAAATACAAGCCAATCAAATGTGGCTCCAATTGACCAACAAGGGCCTATGCCTATTATACATGACCCAAGTCATGGTAAACCAAAAGGTAGGCCCAAAAAATTGTAGTGAATCAAATCTGGCATTGAGATTTCCATGTCACAAGCAGAATTGAAGAAATATAAATGTAAAAAAGTGTTCCAAAGAGGGTCACAATGCACGTATATGTCCAATATCTCAGGTGATTAGTTATTTGCATTGCATCTTCCTATGGCTACCTATATTTTTTTTTCATATCACAAGTTCAATTTAATTTATTATTGTTTTTTTTTTATTTCAAGATAGGGGCAACTGACCAATGATAATCAATAAACAACATTATGGGTGAATCTATTTTATACCTTGCCTTGTACTTACATGTCTTATTTTCTATTATAAGAAAGATGTGTAATAGTTCATGTTTTTCCTTCTTAGGATGTTATCTGGTCAAATATTTTGAAGTAAAAACTTGGAGCTGGAACATTTTTCTTTCAAATGCTAAGAAATTCAAATTTAAAAACATGCTTAACTTTTATATTTTCTATAGTATATTACGCTCATTTTTGCAAAGACCATTTTGCTAATAGTGGATATTTTAATTATGCAAGAAAATATGGTCAACAGTCAAGTAGCTTGCACTTTTTCAGTGGAAGATCTAGAACTAGCGGTCAATCTGCTCTAGAAGTAGTTGGAATTGTATTTTAAAATTTTGTGTGATCATATTTTTTGCATCATGATAATAAAGAAACTAACTAATTCTCCCCTCTTTATCTTTGACAATATATGCTCCTCTTCATCATTGGCAATGTATTTTTTGCAGTAAATGTTAATGTTGTTCTTCCAATGTATGCTCCTCTCTTTATCATTAATTTATGCTCCTCTCTTTGTCATTGACAATGTGAGCAATTATTCCAATGTTAGAGTGGAAAAAGAACATCTTTTTTGTAGAGTAATTTTCGTGTATAGTCCCTCAACTTTATTCATATCCCAGTTTGGTCTCCGAATTTTAGTTTGTAACAACTTGATCCCTTAACTTGCAACTTACTCGTCGAAAGTCCCTTCACCTACGATAGCAAGCGTTCTCGGTTTATTTATAAATTAGAGGATTGTTTGGTTACAATTTAAAATTAGGGGACCAAAATGGGAACCAAGTAAAGTTAAGGGACTATTCAAAAATAAATTAAATTTCACGTCAATATTTTATTTTTTTATTTTTTACTTACGTGGTTTTACCACGTGGAGTGAAAACCGGAAAAACCTGCTATCGTAGGTGAAGGGACTTTCGACGAACAAGTTGCAAGTTAAAGGACCAAGTTGTTACAAACTAAAATTTGGGGACCAAAGTGAGATATGAGCAAAGTTGAGGGACTATACATGTAAATTACTCCTTTTTTGTACGACACTCTATCATCACCCTTTTTAGGTTCGGGGAGGTGGCCATAAGCCACATTAGGACCAAGATGCAGGTGATAAGATTTTCATAAATGGCAAAGACCAACATTGGTCGCATAAAGTTTGCAGTAGTTTAGCAGTCACAGAATGCATGTGATACGGTTTTCAAGAGAGTTGAAGCTTAAAAGAGAAACAAAGAGAAATGCCATATCCAATGTACTGCTGGTTCTTTTGCTGCTTTTAGCTCACTCACATGCAACATAGATTAGCTGATTATTTAGTTGCTTAAGCAACTAGATGACATAGCATAATTGTCCCATAGAAAGTGAACATTACAAAGATGACATACCACCAACTTATGTGAAAAAAAAAACAACACAATTATATTCAAATAAAATAGTTGTTGGATGCATTCTGTGGATGCATTTTAAGCTTCAATGTGCTTTGATGACCTAATAAGTTGCACTAATACAACTTCTTTAATAGATAAGAATGCTAATACATTCTACTCTTTAATATATTTCATCATAATGCTAAGTTATCACTATGAATACTATTACTAAAAAAAGAAAAAAAGACATCAATTTCTATTTGAGTTGGTTCTTCCTCTCATGTTCAAATTGAAGTTGGCTTTGATTCTCTCAAGATTACGCAATAATTCTTTAGTTTTAGCTTCCGACTTTTCAAGCTTTCTTAACGATCAATTGAACATATCTTTATAGTGTGGTTCAATAGTTTCGTCCAACCATTGAAAGTGTGTGCATTCTTCATTTTGCTAATCTAAAGAACCAATAGAAAAAGATAATTTATAAATAAAATTGAACCAAAATGTTAAACAAGAATAAAAAAGAATTATACCCTATAGTTTCGACATCCATAAAGTCGATGCCCATGATTGTGTTGGGTCCATGAATTTTTTATGATTGCTTCTTCATTGCAATTGCATCGAGGCAAAAGTGCATAATTACTTTTCAACATGATCTTGATAAATTATGCTTACCTACAAAAAATAAAGCTTTAATTTCTTACATAAACCCAATATTATATAAACTAGTCGCAGCCTCTCATTCTATTACTTTCTAATATATTAATATTTGAATTACTCATAAGTGCGACAAATTTATATATTTAACTATCATAATATCCCTATTTTATGACATTGTGATGTATTTAAACTCCATTTTCTATGAAATTCGTAAAGAATCTATGATCTATAAAAGTGTTAATTGAATTACAGGAATTGAAGAAGAAAAGACAAAGGAAGGAATTGAGCTAACCATAGTCAGACTCAGTTTGGAACACTCACACGCAAAAATAGAGACAATGCACTATGGTCAGACCGTAGCGAAGGCAAGAGACTGTAGCGCACCTTCTTAGGTCATAACGTGAGACACTTTAGATCGTAGTGCACCATATCACACCCATAACGCATCATCTCCGGACGTAGCGCACTATTCAGACCGTAGCGCATTTCTTCTCCATACCGTAGCAGCAGGGATGGCTCATTATGTAGGATCTGGATGGCACCAAGAGGGGAGGGGGGTGAATTGGTGTGTTAAAATTTTACTCTCTTTTACTTAACCTAGATGAGTTATCAGCGAAAGCTTGCATATGCAAATATAAACAAACAAAGAAGAGAGTAGAGAGAAAATAAACAAACACACAAACACCAAGTTGTTGCCGAGGTTCGGCCGAACTCCTGGCCTACGTCCCCGCTCCGGTCTTCTCCTAGGAGATCTCCGGAGATCACTATTTTCTTCTTCAAGGGCGAAGGCTCCCTTACAACTTCTCCCTTCTTGCACGAGGACAAGGAGACAAGCTCTTACAGATTTCTCTCAAGAGCTCTTGGACCCTTCACATAAGGGGAACTAAGGCTTTCACTCACTCAAGCATACACTCAGTATTTTGCCTAAAATTAGCCAAAGTTCCTTCCCAATACTCTTAGGATTACAATATATACTCTGCACTAAAGCCCTAATTCTCTCTCTCAGAAAACTAGCCGTTAGTGCAAGTACAGTGCCTTCACCTACTTCGTCGGTCGTCCGCTGCTCTAGCCCTGGTCGACCGCTGTGACCACTTCACATCCTTTGGACGACCACTGCACACATATGATTTTTCCTTTGTCTTTTATGTGCATAGGTCGTCCGTTCTTTAACTTTGGTCGACCTATCATGCTCTGAACATAAAAATCCTGTCTTTCAAAAATCAATTCAACAAGCTCATTAGTCCAGACAAAGTTCCCTCACAAATTTGTGATCACCAAAATAATCTCGGGATCCTAGATTCAACACTTCTGACCACTCTCGATGGATCTTGATGACTCTTTTGATTAGTTGACTTGCTTCATCTGTATTTTGGGACATGAATCTACCCCAACTGTGAAGTCACTGTAGAAGGTTTGCATGGTCATCCACTTTTGGAACCTATGGTGAGGGCATTGCATCAATAATTTCTTGAATCTCTCTCAGGCTTCGTAGATCATCTCATTTTCATATTGGACGAATGAGGTAATATGGTTCCTCATCATTACAATCTTACTTTGTGGGTAGAATCTCGTCATGAAGGCTGAGATAAGCTCATCCCATGTCGTGACTGTATTTGGCTCCATTGAACGTAGTCAGTCCTTGGCCCTATCCCGAAGAGAGAATGAGAATAGACAAAGTCTGATCGTGTTGTTGGTAAGTCCATCACACTTGAATGTGTCACAGATCTCTATGAAGTTAATTAGGTGCTGGTAGGATCTTTATGGGCAAGCCCGCCGAACTGGTTCTGACACAAGTATCCAAGTATGGTTGGGTTTAGTTGGAACTTTTTGGCGCCAACCTCCAGTCTTGTGATTCCAGAGTTTAGGCCTACTGTTGTAGGCATGCAGAATTCTTCAAGGGCTCGAGTAGCATCAGGGTTGACAGCAACAGGTAGTACAACCTAATTGCCCTAGCCTCCAACTGGATTAGGGCCATCTTGATGTTGTTTTCCAAGGCTCAGGCTTGGATTCTATGGATCCTTTGCTCTCGCCTTCTTCTCCTTAAGTTTCCTTCGAACTTAGGGTCGAACTCAAGAGTCTCTTCTTCTTCGGAGTTGAAACTGCGCATACACCTCTCAAGCACACATTAGGGTTAGGCAATAGATCAGGGAAGATTAAGTGAAAAATAAAACAAAAGAGAGAAAAGAAAAGTAAAATAATGAAATCCAAAAATTATAAACAGGTCCTAAAATCAGAATAGCAAGGTTAAAGACACGAAAAATCATAAGTGTTCCACGACAATGACGCCAAAAACTTGATGTGAAGCGTGCGTTAGGGTAGAAAATGACCTTGGGATTGAAACACGGATAGATCGTGAAAATAGGGTCAAGTTCAATAAAATCAACTTCACTTCAAATCATAAAATTTATAAAACCTTGCATACTCCTCTTACCGCAAGTATACGGTAATCGTCGAATACTTCAGGTATCATTCCACAGGAAAACTTTGTTTTCGTACCTCTGCTCCCACTTTTCCTTGGGTAAGCCCAGATCGAGGCTTGCTATCAGAGAGGCAAGCCCAATCCTAGAAAGGTTGAGGAATAATGGAATGAAAGTAAAATAATTTTTTGGAATTAAAAGATGAAATGCGGAAATTAAAAAGAGATAAATCTAATTACGGGAGGACACCGGAACCTTCGGTTCACCACTGAATCCAATCTACCCACTTTTTGACGTGAAAACCTAAAAAGTAGCCAAGGCCCTTGAACCACGGGTCAAGGTAATCCTTCTCTCGCAGTAACCGCTCTTCCCTTCACCTTCCCACTCTAGTGGTGAAGGCTTAGGGCTTGACCAAGCACAATTTGGCCATGATTTCTCTCTCTAAGAGGAGAGCTAACCATCTTGATCCTGATAAAATATTTGAGTCTTGACGCCTAAGTTCTGGAGGGGTACCGCTTCTCAGCAAGCACTAATCTCTTTTCCTAAGGGGATCTAAGAAATCAGTTAGAGTATTCTCTTAAATCGAAGTGACCCCACTCTCATGGTGGAAACTGAATCAGCAAGCCCCCATTCTCATGGTGAATGCTTGTGATCCCGATTAAGAGATTAGTTCCCCAAGTAAATAGCCAGCCCCTCTTGGGGTCAAGGTCACAACTATAACTTGGTTCCCCTCTCTTTCCAAATCCATAAATTAACTCAAGACTCTATAACTGTTCGCTCCAAGTCAAACTTCGTGGGAAGGGGCCGACTCTCACCTAACCCTAATCCAGCAGGCAAACATGGACTAAGAATCCCTCAAACTTCATCACTAGCCTCTCGGCTCATGGTGTGAAGGTGGCAACACTAAGACCCTTGCGTACAATGTGCACTTGGGAGAAATCAAGCAAACTAGCAAGAAAATCACAAGAACACAAAAACCACAAATCATCTACAAATTAGAACACAAGATCAAGTAGGCTATTATCATGAAAATAAAAGAGTCGAGCAGAATAGATTAAAAACAGAGGATTCCACGGGATCGCGGCAATAGAAGTTTAACGGGATATCCTTGGGTCAAAATACATAAGTTCAGAACATAAGACCAACATTGTTTCTTGCTGAAAAGTAAAAGTAAGCGTAGAAAGAAAATGACTCCAGCGTCCGTCCCCTTCTCCTGCATTTGGCGTCCGTCCCCTTTTAAACTGTTTCCAGCCTTGCGCCCCAAGTCATGCTCTAGGCTGACAGATAAACTTCCAAAACTGCCTTCAAAATCTCGGTCCAGGCTATTATGGCAGGTAAGATCTCGGCTACTATGGCATATAAGATCTTGGCCTAGGCTGTTATGGCATATAAGATCTCGGCCTGGGATGTTATAGCAAGTAATATCTGGGTGGTTGTGTTAGGTAAGATTTGGGTTGTTATGGAAGATAATATCTGAGCTGTTATGGCAAATAAGTCATTGCTCCGCAAAATCCACCTAAATCTCCGGGATTGCTGTCAGTCCCGGTACTAGCTCTAATAAAATAAGAAAGAATTCAAATTTCAAATATCCAAGGTGTACAAAATGTGAAAGTTAGTTATTATTCCTCTCAAATCAAGCCAAAGTTTCAAAATATTGGGCTTTATGAGGTGTGACTTTCATTCCACTTTTACAAGATTGAGACTGAGAGGGAGAACCCTTTTGTCTAAGGGATTTGTGTGAGGCCGAGAGGTTTCAATAGATGCATAGAGTTGATTGGAGAGGGGTTATCCATAGCATCGAGAGATTGCGTATGAGAGGCCCCTAGGGATTTGAGTGTGTGCCTTTACTACAAGAGCAGTTGGGTTTGTTATCTTCATATCCCAAGTCACCATTGTTTTAGCTTCACATGTTCATTAGCAGATAAAGTTAGAAAATGATTCCCATGTTCCGGTTACTTTTCATATTTGAGTGATTCATCTTCCTTCGCATTTGCTTTGCTCTTGCCCTTTTTAAATCTTAAAAACATAAAAATTATTTTGTTTTCTTTTACTTTTTAGATTCGAGTTTCATTTCCTTTTTTTATTCCTGCACAAAGATTTTCTTCCTTTGATTTCGATTCGTGGTAGAATAGAGTGGTTGAATTGTTAAATTATAATTTCTCTGTGGATTTGATCCTAAAATATTACAAGGATAACCAAATGTTTGCGGTTGGAGTTGTGTGTTTAGGTTAATTTTTAAGACTTATTGATAATTTGACTATGTTCGGTTGCCCCCAGGTCCAGAGCTGTCAAACCTTGACATTTTAGAAGATGGTGCCACTCCTTATATTGACACAACTTTTGCTTCATCATGATCGATTCCCATTCCACCAAAAATTAGTATTTTCCTCTGGAGACTAAACCCATTGCAAATTGCCCACCAAGGATATAATGAGGCGTTTTGATACATTCATTAATCCATCCTATTTGCTTTGCGGCTAGCATGTAGTAACCAACCATCACCTTTTCTTTGAGTGCCATATAACTTCTAACCTATGGGACCTTATGCAAACTAAGTTAAACTACACCTTTAATTACCTCAACTCATGGGGTAACGATGGCTCGACCCAGGAAGACCAGGATCTAGTTCCAAATTCTCGCACTAAACTCTTATCCTTGATCGCCTTCTGTTTATGGAGGATTTGGAAACTTAGGAACGATGCTCATTTTAGCTCCAAACATGCCACCTTCCAGACGGTGTGACTGTGAGGGAGGGCTTTGTCAGACTTGATTAAGATTAACTCAGACGGTTCTTTGAAAGGAATTGGAGAGGAAGGGGGAGTAGGATTCATCATTAGATCTTCTAACTGTCGGTTTCTACATGCAGGTGCTCTCAAACGGCAAGGAGACTTAGTGTTAAAGATGGAGGAATGAGGAATAATGTAGGGAATCAAAGCTTGTAAACAAAGAGGATTCAAGAATGCCTTGATGGAAACAGACTCTCAAGTGCTCGTGCAAATAGTTCACAAAGAAACATATGGGAGGACATCGCATTTTTCGATAACATCGAATGTAAAAGTCTATCAGACTGCGAATTTTTTAGCAAATTATGGGTGTAACTCATCTACGAATGCATTTTGGGAGGACGGCCCTCCTCTGGACTTCCTAAATTTTTTGTACTTGACATTTCTAATTTCTATTCAAATTGATAATTCCTCTACTTTTTTAAAACAAAAAAATTTAATATAAATCCAATATTATTAACTTAAATAAATAAATAAATAAATAATTCCGCCACCTCTCCCTTCCTTAACCGTCTCTCTCTCTCTCTCTCTCTCTCTCTCTCTTCCGTTGAGGTATTTTTATTATGATTCATCATCATATCTTTGTGCGCGGCCGCCGGCAGTTCTTTTGCTCCTTTCAGCCACCACCACGTATCAAAATCCTCATAAAGGTTCCATCTTTTGCCAGTCTGTACCTGAAAATTAATCCAATATTTAGAATGTCTCTATGATTTCTTTTCCATATTTTGCAAGGCGGTAGGATCCTGTGCGTGTGTATCCGGGAGTTAAATATCACTGTTATCTCAAGTCACAGGAGGAGATTTATCGTTGCTACTTGTTTACTTGGTAGTTTTAGAGTCCTTCTTTAGGAGATCAGAAGGAGCTGAAGGGGGAGACATGAAGGATAGGAGGAGCGGAGGTGGATGGTGGCATAAGCATCACCAGCATGAGCATGTGTGGCAGGGTTTGCAGGGGCAACAGAGTCAGCATCAGCAAAGGAAAGTGCACGGTGGGACCACAGACAGGCCGCATCTACCCAGGAGGAATAATGGCAGGCCACCCCTTGCGCCCGCAGGTAAATTCCTATTTCCCCCTGAGAAAAGATTCCATCTTCATGTCCTTCCTCATTTATATTACTCTACAAATTCGAGGATGCTACTTTGTCTGCTGTTGCTTCTCATTGTTTGTTGACCTCCTGATTGTTAGATTCTGGTTTCTTGATGTTGTTCTTTCTTGCTGTTACTGTTTTTTTCTTTCTGATTTCTCATCTGTTGTTGACAAAATGAGCCAATAAAGTTTGAACCTCCCCTTTCTTCTTAGATGTATAAGTTTGGATCTTTCATGAATGGAGTACTCGTATCTTTTTCGGGCAGCAGAAGGTGCCATAAGGTTTCTAGTTTTGTTTTGTGTTAGCAACATGAGGGGAAAAAGGGATCCTATGGGTTATGCATATATCGTTAAGTTTTGTCTTCCCGGTTTATTTACAAGTTGCAGGTAGTCATTGATGCTATCAGTTGTGTGGTGAGAAGAGAAGGCATTAAAAGTTTGGATGATTCCATAAATGTGGTTCTTTTCTCCCTGATTTTAAAAAAGTAAGTGATGTTTTAATTATACAGGCACCTGTTAGAGATATTTTCTATATTGCATTTCTGGATTATCATGGAGTGTCATGATACTTGAGATTCTGTTTTGGTCAATTGAATTGTACTTTAATATCTCTTGTTGGAACTAGTCGATTGAATCTACTTAAGCAGACTATTAATTTATGTACTTATCTTGTCTTTATTCGACTTCTAATTCTGTACTTGTCTTGTTGCAGTTCGACATACGGTCATATTTAAGGAGACTATTAATTTACTACTTGTCTTGTCTTGCTGCCATTTTCCGTAGGGCCAATTGAATATGTTCTAGGAAACTATTAATTCTATACTTTACTTGTCTTGGCATAGTTCGACGAACGTTCTCTGGGTATATTTAAGGAGACCACTAATTTTTTATTTGTTACGCCATAATTCGACTCAAGGTCAATCCAATCCTATTCAAGGAGGCCATGCATTCTTATTTCTACCTATATATTGAAATGAATATGATATGGTTTCGATAATAAAGTGAATCCATACTGTTACTTTGTTTTTCTGAAGAGGATTCTGTATTTGTCTTGCTACAATTCAACACAAGGTCAATCCAATCCTATTCAAGGAGGTCATGCATTCTTATCTTCTACCTTTATATTTATATGAGATGGTCTCTTTTCCACAATAAGCTTCTCTGTTAACCTGTAGTTTCTGCTTTTTTTAAAGAGGGCTATCTTACCGTTCATTGTAATTGTCTTTTGCAACTTGAGCTTATTTTCCATTTATATTTTTCGATTGAGATAAAATGGTAAAGAAGAATTGATTTTTCTTGCTTTTCGCAAACTCGTAGTTTTTTTTTCTTCATTGATTGGATAGCACTTCTTCTAATTTCTTATTTTTTATACAGCTTACGTAGTCTTTATTAGTAAATAAACACGTTTTAATATTACTGATATTTGATGTTTCTGATTTAGCTATTTCTGTTACAAACCATTTAAATCGTGTGATGCCGCTCAATTTTGGTTATTCTTGGCATTTGTAGATGCTTCATGTCAAAGTGTTCCTCTTTGGGAGAAGAAATTCTGCACTGATGTGTGTCGTATACCTTGGAAGAAGATATGTGAAACTAGGAAAATCATGTATATGTATACAGATGTGGTCCAATGGAATGATTCAGCAGGTGAAGAAGCTTTCAGGGATGCGAAGTACCGCTTTTGGGCAAAAATCAATGGTCTTCCATGTGATATTCCTTTGCCTGATCCTGATATGTACATTGATGAAGTCAATGAGGACACTTCCATCGACCCTGAACTGATTGAAGATTTGTATAAACAACCACCAAACACGAATGATGATGAGAATCGTCCAAGCCAAGGTTGGGATTCTTTTCTTTTCGCAGATACACCAGTTCCAGTAAGTGGATGGGGTGACACAGAAGATCCGGTTCCAGTTACTGGTTGGGACAATGTTCAAGACAAGATTACAGCAATTAGATGGGGATCATATGATGAAGTGCCGGTAAGTGGATGGGGTGATGTAGAAGATCCAGTTCCAGCTACTGGTTGGGATGATGTTCAAGACAAGACTTCTGCAACTGGATGGGGATCATATGATCAAATACCAGTGACTGGATGGGATGAGGCGGAAGATCCAGTTCTAGTTACTGGTCGGGACAATGTTCGAGACAAGATTACAGCAACTGGTTGGGGATCATATGATGAAGTACCAGTGACTGGATGGCACCCACAAGATCCAATTCCAGTTACTGGTGGGGATGGTGTTCAAGACAAGATTGCAGCAATTAAATGGGGTTCATATGATGTACCAATGACTGGATGGGGCGATGTGGAAGTGCCAGTTCCAAGCGTCCTGAATGATGCATGGATCATAGCTCCCACAGGCTTGGAAGACACCAAGTGCCGAAGGAATGTCAGCTTTCTGAATGGATCTGTAAAGAATATTAATGGAAATGTAAATGGAAGTTATTGGGAGGCCCAGAATCTGAGATAATCAGATAAGCAACTTTTACATGGAAAGACAGGAGGTGGTGGAAGGAACAAGCAATCTGCTTATCTGGAGACTTTGGATGATAAACCAGGTGGAAGATATGAAAAGAAGAAAAACAATCGTCGGTATGCTTAAAGATATGCTTATTCTATATCCTCAAGAGAATGGTTATCAAATAAATCTTGGGAGAAACTATACAGAAATAAATAGAATGGAGAATCGGCATGAACGGCTGGACATTCAAAGAACCCTTCGGAGTTGCAGCACAGGAGTTCCTTGCAATACTTCTATTGAATAAATCATCAACAATCAGCTGTATTTAGTCATATCATGTTGCTGAATAATCAATATAGGAGAACCATATGGATGGATATCAGACAGCAGCTTCCATACTGCCCAATTTTTTGTATATTTTGCTTCTATGCTACTAATATTTTTTGTTCGAAATTACTCCAATATGTTTAAGTAGCCTTAGATGAATATGGAACATTGGCTATATCTATGAGAAGTTTCGATATTTCTTCCTTCCTGTAGTTAAAATGGCTGTTCTATGTGCATGAGAATTTAAAATTTACTTTCTTGTACTTGTCTACATGCAATTTTAATCTTTGTATGTGGCTCCAAGCCTCCAACAGCATTGGCGATATCTGCCAGCTTCTTCATAGTTTCGGCAAGGCGTACAGTGCCAGTGTGTTGCTGATGGTGTGGTGTGCCAGTTTCTGCTTGCAGTTTTAAACCTGTCAAAAATTATTTCGCGAACAGAATTTCATGCTTCCGATCTTGTCATCTTGATTAATTATGTAAACCCTCAAAATCAGTTGAAAGCTCATTAGCCAAATAAGTCCAAAAACCTAACCTTCGGTCTAAGTATAAAAAGGTTAAATCAGCCACCTTTTCCCACTTTCTCCCAAACATCTCTCTCTTCCTCATCTCCCTGTCCACAAGTTAAGTTTTATGATTCGGTTTGAAGGTCACCACTCTTTTGTTGCAGTCCAAGTAATTCTTATAACATATGAATGATGATCATGACAATTATAATATTGCATGCTTGATAATTGTTCTTATGTTTTAATATTTTATTTTTATAAAATTGATAATATGAATCATGTGATGAATGTCATGACTAGGTTAGGTTCTTTGAATTTTGGAAGGTAGACATTTATGATTCTTTGCATTTGATATTAATTTAATTAATTAAGATTAAGTTCGCTTAAGTGAATTGATTTAGTGTGCCTTAAATTAATTCATACAATTAAACAATTAATATTTTTTTATTTACTCATCTAACCGACCTATATATGACCACTACAAGCTAATATTCATCAATATGAGCTATCACATTGGTTGAACTTTTTTAAGTCAAACATCTAACCAATCATGTTTTTTTACCATGTTAACTCTTATCACTTGACATCTATCGACTTTTATCTCATATATATCATCCCAAGTGACTGCCTTTAGCCAATTTTTTTATCCTTTTGCTTCTATCCGTGAGGAAAGGTGATGATATGGTAGAGAAGTTGGAGGAAATATATTACTAGTCTTGGAATTAAGGAGAATGTGAAGGCAATCCTATAGTTTGCTAAGGACAATATCGACTTTTATCTCATATATATCATCCCAAGTGACTGCCTTTAGCCAATACTTTTTACCCTTTTGCTTCTATCCGCGAGGAAAGGTGATGACATGGTAGAGAAGTTGGAGGAAATATATTACTAGGCTTGAAATTAAGGAGATGGTGAAGGCAATCCTATAATTTGCTAAGGACAAACAAGATATGCATGAGGTGGATGTATTTATTCTTTTTAAATTTGTGATGCTTTAAACTTTTTTGAAAAAAAACTTAAAGCGGAATAACTAAGTTGTTTGAATTTTTAAAAAATTAAATCAAAAAGTATAGGTGTGTGAAATTAAGTTAGAAAAACACATTTTTTAGTCATGATTTAGGTAGCTAAATGTTTATGTTATCAATAATATGTTTGAACATTATAAAACTTCTCTAAAATGATCATTAGAAGTCTAGTTTCTACAGAAGAAAAAATTGTCTCAAAATAAAATGTATTGAAAGAGGTATGGGTTAGGTTAATTAGTGAGTATGGGTCTAACTAGCCGCGATGAATAGGCAGACTTGATTGAAAATTACACTATAAATTATATTTCTGAAGATAAATTATGAAACTTAGAGATGTCAAGCCTTACAGATCTAGGATTTCAATCCAAGTGGAATGGCCTTAAAACAATATGTCTAGATGAAGTTATGAGAAAAAGAATTTATACTTCTCTTTTTCTAGAATTTTAACTAAAACAGTAAAACACTTGTAAGTACAGGAATTTCTATAAATAAATAATGAGATAGAAAAATATTAATTTAATATATATTAAATGTTTAATAGTCTATTTTCAAAAAAAAATAATTTCATCTTATTTGAACTTCTATAGTGAAAAATAAAAAACAAATATTTCATTGTGTGTCAATATTTCAAAATGTGTGATTCACCTAATTGGTTAACTAGTTTGTCCTAATTATCTTATGATGATAAATTATGAAAATTTGGATTATTCGTGTTATGAGTAATTACCCATCAAACTAATTATTTGATATTATAAATTTATATAAGTTGATAAGAATGAGCTATGCATCATTCTTTGAGTTCCATTTGTATTAATCAATATTTCAAGGTATGGGCATTATAAAATGCTATTTGTTTGTTTAAATGTAATTAATTAATTAATTATGAAGCATACATGTGATGAATTGTGCTTCATGTGTTTTAAATGTGAACTTTATATTTTAGTGTGTATCATATAATCCTAAGGTGTCGTTTGGTTCGAAAATAAATAGGAGAATAACTCCTTATTCCGAGAATAAAATCAAACACCCATAAGAATAAGAATATATTTATTCTTTTAAAAACCACCTCAAAAATTATAAAACCACCTATTTTAACTAAATATTCCACTTCTTTTATTCTTCTCAAAAGCAAGAATATCTTCTATTTCACTCTTTTTTTTCTTTTTCATCATATTTTTTTCTTATTTTTATATACATAATATTATATTTATTTTATATTATTTATATTGGTCGCCGATTATAAATATATTTATAGTTAGACATTAAATTAATTTAACTATGTGATAATGTAAATAATATTATATTATATACATTGTTAATTAATTAATTTATTAATCAAATAAGGATTATTTATTATAGTGCCATAAATAGTAAATAATTAAATTTATAAGTATAAATGAAATAAAAATGATGATTTATTATTAAATATATATTATTAATACATTTATTGTTGTTTATTAATATGATATCATATAATGTCATTAATTAATTAATAAAAAATAATTAATTATTATATTACCATAATTAATAACTAATTAAATAATATAATTATAAATAAAATAAATAAATTCTTAAATTTATATTATTAATATATTTTATATTATTTGTTTCTAATATAATATATTTAAAAAGTTTATTCATATTAATCCAA
>LTAE01008264.1:5401-20913 GCA_001647135.1 Pontederia paniculata | reverse complement strand
TCGACCGTTTATATCCTTAGGACGCCCGCTGCACACATATGATTCTTCAAGATGTGTAATATGTGTGCAGTGGTCGTCCATTCCTTTAGCTCAGGTCGACCGCTGTACTGAACTTGTCTATGTCCTGTTACTGAAATCAGCTCAAACAAGTTCATTAGTACAGACTGAGTTCACTTACAAATTTGTGATCATTCAAAATAATCTTGGGATCCTAGATTCAACAACAGTATTTAAGCATTTAATCAAGAAATTTCATTTCAAATCTCAAAAATTATTATTGAGCAATAAAAGAGTATTTCATTTGCATATCCAAAGTTGAATTTATTTTATACACAAATCAAAATATTCAATAGACATTTCAATTTTTTTGTCCTAAAATATATAATTCAATATAAAGTGGTCATTTATAAAATCATGTAGCCATAGACATATAATAATATAGTATCAAGATGATAACCTAAGTGTTGAAACAAGAATATTCATTTGTGGACATAAATTCTAAAACATCATCATTCATATATCATGGGGGTATTTAAATTTTATTTTCTCATTTCTTTCGTCTCAGATTTAAAAAAAATTAACATAATTTTATCAAAGTGACTACATACAATAATCATCAAATGAATGAAATCCTTTATAAACAGTTATTTTGTATGGGATGAATCAAAATCTTTTTTATAAACACTAGCATTTACATATGGATACATCAAAATAGAAATAAATACCACATATAAAGTCTTATGTCAAATTAGGCACAAAAAGCAAATGCAACAAGCATAGGTGATGATGTGTCCACATATTAATTCAATAAGGTATAAACATAATTTTTATTATAAATAATATTTGAATAGTCAAGTCACTCATGAGTTGAAATAATTTATAATCAAAGATCAAAAGATACCTCATGCAGCATTGTTCAATGTCATATATGCACAATCACTATTTATTTGTAACTTGGGAGCATCATGATTCTCTCATTTCATTGTCCAAGTATTTTTTTTCTTTATAATATGAGTGAAGCATACCTACAAAAATATTCTTTATTCTTTAGTACCCAAACTTGTTTGGGTCCAACAAAATTAGTTTTGGTTCCTTTTGAATCCCACATCATTTTCATGTCTTCATTCATAAATTTTCTAATATTGCACTCAAATGCATAATGACCATGAGCACTACAATAATTACAAGTAATAGATGTTTTAAAAAAATCATCATGATAATCTTTAATTTCAAGGTATCATGATGAGAAACATTTAGTTTAAAGAAATACTTATAAGTATATCTAATTTTTCTAGGATAATCATGAGAGTATTCAAAATATTTTTTCAATTTATTTTTCTTTTTTAAAAAAATCTTTTGCCGATTTGGTTGTCTTCTAACTTGTGCAACTTTTTTTTATATAAGAAGGTTTTTTTCAACTAACATTGCATTTCAAAGAATTATCAATACTAAATTGATCATTCAAAGTTTTTTTAATAAAAATATTTTTCTCTTTCAAATCTTCATGCAACTTAAAATCATTTTTCATTGTATGAAACTCATCAATCAAAATTTTATTTTTCTTTCTAAAAAAAATATGCTTTTGAATTAGAGAAGAAAACTCTTTATGCACATCAAAATTGAGATCAATATCATCATCACTATTTTCACTAGAAAAAAGTTTGAGACTACCTCATTATTTGTCATCACTATTTTTGCTTTCAGATGTAGAGTTGTCATTTTCATTCAATATAGCATTTGTCTTGTCTTCATTCTCTTCATTTCTAGATAGCAATTTTGGTCAAATTTTATGAGAGGTGAACATTTAGAAATTAGATTTAGACCATAAGCATCTAAAGGATAAAAAAAATATTTTAAGCTCTAGAATCAAGTTTTGCAAGAAAAATTGAAAGTCATTTTATTCAAATAAAGGAATATTAACATAAACATCATTAACCATTTTCTTAGGTCTTTCAAATCAATTTTCTACAATTTTCCATATATCAGGATCAAGAGATCATAAGTATGCTTTCATACGTAATCCAATGATAAAAAATAGAATCATTAAATCTTGGCGGATAAAAAAAAAGTGACAATCATCCGAAGAATAACTAGTTGATGTCATTTGCTCAAATATTATTAAATCTTAAGAAGAAGAGCAACCTTGCTCTGATACCAATTGTAGGATCACTTGGCACAAAATAATCGCCGAAGCTTAAACTCAATTTATCGCAAAGCTCTATTCCAAAAAGGCTTCGGTAAAGAATAAGTGCAATAGTGATATAAGTAAGAATGCAAGATAATAAGTAAAGCAAGTAAGAGAGAAATGCAAACTCAAGACAAATGAATTATTGATGAGGTTCGATCCCAACTTGGCATATATTCTCACTCCGACTTTCGACATCGAGACCATTGGAGAGCCACTAGCACCTTCTTTTCAATAGGGAAGGAAACTTTTTACACAACATCGTCGTTTCTCTGCTTCGAGAGGTAAGACACACCTCTTTTTTGACAATCTCACACTTTTCTTTGCTCAAGAGGCTATGTGTGAACTTCTTTAACAATAGAGCTAAGTCTCTCACAAGAATACAATCAATATACTCTCTTAAAATCTTTCTTTCACAATTTCACACTCAAGAATAGAAGAGAAAAGAGAAAATTCAATAATTTGAGTTCCAAAAACTTCAAAACTTTGATCTCCCTTTAGGCCTTGTTTGGATTAAGGTATTAGGAGGCATAAGGTGGAAGATGGGTGGGTGGTGTTAGTTAAATCATGTTTGGGTAAAAAAAATATAAGTTATATGGGGTTTGGAGGGGTGAGTCGCACCTCCAAACCCCAAATATTTCATTCCACCAAATTGGTGGAATTAGGGGGAATGAAACTTTTTAGGCAAAACTACCCCTTTAATAAATAGCTTTCTAAAATTATACTATAGTTCATTTAAAATGATATTCTTCCTTATATTATTTTGATTTATGATAGATAAATATTTGACTTAAATTTATTTGTTGGTTTTATTTTTTCTATCTTATTTTATAATTATTTAGTACTTACATTTGTTTAACTTTTATTCATTCACATTTATTTTTCCTCGGACTAATTTTTTGTCATATTGAATGTCATCATAATAATTTTTTTCAAATTAATTATCTTTTATTGAATTTTAGATAAATAATTATTTTTATGATCATTTTTACTTTAGCATCTTAAAGTATTATCATTTGAACAATTTTTTATTTATGTAATGATAATATTATTTTTTTTATTTTTTTATATTTATCTATCATCTTCGATCTTTTTTAACTTTATTTCAAAAAATAAAAAGATAAAAATATTATGAAAGAAACAAAATATATTGAGAGGAAAACAATACTAATGATAAGAGAAAAAACATATAAAGAGATATAAATAATGATAAATATATAAATATTATAATAATATTGTATTTCTTAAGAATCATAAATAGTAATATATAATGAAGGGTATAAATGACTTTTATCTAAATTATTCATAAAATATATTGAGAGGAAAACAATACTAATGATAAGAGAAAAAACATATAAAGAGATATAAATAATGATAAATATATAAATATTATAATAATATTGTATTTCTTAAGAATCATAAATAGTAATATATAATGAAGGGTATAAATGACTTTTATCTAAATTATTCAAACATGACATGGTTTAGTTTAACTCATCCACCATCATAAAATTTTATCCAAACATGAGTTTAACAATAATTCACCACACTCCACCACCCCACCCTATACTCCACCATGTCATACCACCCCTCCAATAGTTAGTTCCCAAACAAAGCCTTAGTGTTAATATTTCTCTTGAAACTTCACTTATTTTTTACCTTCAAATGCACTCTTATAGTCTCTTATCTTCAATATAGTCGTTGCACTTTTTTTTCTTTTATTTGACACAAGAAAATTAGTTGTTGGAACTTTTCAGCTCGCCACCGATCAACCGCTTCATCTACCGATTGACCTATGTCAAAATATAGCCGTTGGAGTTGCACTGGTCGACTGTTTCTCGAATCAGTTTGATAAACCTACACTGTTTTGATCATAACTCTTTGCACTAATATCTGATTGATATGATTCTTGATTCTTTGAAAAGTTAAGAAATTTATCTATATTTCATATATTAATTTACCAATCTAAATCAGATGGGAAGAAGGTTAAATATTGATATAAAGTTCAGTGCATATAATTTTATCTTAAACTTACATACCTTCACTATTTTGTATATAACTTTATATTGAAATGATGATTCTTGAATGTAAAGAAAAATAACAGAATTAGCTCCTATTAATATATTCATATCTCAATTTACATCTAAAGAAAATATAGTCAAATATTAACTTGAGCTTCAGTGCATATAATTCGACTTTAAAACTTTCAGACACTTGTCCCTATTCTAATATGTGCACATTATCTTTTCCAATATTTTCATAAGGTCTTCATCATCAAAAGAATATAAGTATAACATTAAATCATAAGTCATATTTTCAATATTTGTCTCTTTGTTTATGTTTTTCATTACATTTAGTGATTTTATGACTTTGTGTGACTTTGCATAAGAGCGTTCATCTTCGGATTTGCCCAGACTCAGGATTGCCAAACATGCCCTTTTAGAAGAAGAGTGCATGTGAATCCTTTTTGTTACATGGAGGAGAGGTATCCATACAACATGAACTCTATAGTTTAGCTGCAGGTACACTATAAGTCTCAAACATAATTTATCATAGCATTAACAACATCACTCCCGGCAATCAGTCACAATGATGACCTTATTAAATCTTGCATTTTTTATCTTACATATAATAGATAACACATCATAAGGTCAATAATAAAATATAGTCATCATATCATGAACCAATAATAATTAAGATTCATATAAAATCTTATAGTGATACATCATCATACTTTATGACATAGCATCATCATTATATGAACCAGTAATGATAATGATTCATATAAAATGTCATAACTTGAATATCATCACGATATGAACAATATAGTGTTCAACGTTCATAAAACCTTATTCGTGAATCATTAATGATCAAGAATCATCTTTGATCTTATGATATTGGTATCATCATAAAATTGCTTTATACTTATCAATCAGGATTATAAAAATGATTGAATAATCATATGATTATGTCAATTAAAAATATAATCCAATAAGATCTTTGAACATTCAAATCAAAAGATGAACCATATAATAAGATCATAATCAAATAATTTGATGTTAAGAATTCAATAGAAGAAACATTGCGAGACTTCAAATTTGATATAATATTATACATGTCGCGTGAGAGATTATGTAGTTATTCTACATACTACGGCATCTGATTATGTATTTGAAATGATCACATATAAGATATTCATTTTCAACCTTGGACAGATCTAACACAGTGTCAATATAAAATCTCCAACTTAATCCACCGATATTCATTTAGAATAATTCTATTTTTTAGTCAAAATAGACTTCAACAGGATTGAAATATACAAATTTCATATTTTATCTCCTTATCATTTGTCCTAAAAAAATTCTACAATATTGTGTATCAATTTCATATCAGAGTTGTGATATATGATTCTCAAAACATGCATAACTCCTTAAAATTTTATATCATGATTCAACTATTTCAATTTATAACATATTTTACAAATGGGACACGCTACATCTTGAGACAACTTGATACAGAGTTAGTATTTTATTCATAATATTTCTCATACACCTCGGATCGAGACGAAATCAATTTCAAATGAAAATAGACTTCAAAGGCTATGCACCATATATTATTTAAAATTTTTAGATGAGTATAACCTAGTCAAAACTCATTCGAAATAGAGACTAAAAATCTGAACAAAATTAATAACATGGATATATCATTGTCAATATTTCATCTCGTCAATCTAAAACATAAAACCCTCATACTATAATATAGATCTGAAAATTTTTATAAACCCTAAAGATTGGATCACATCAAGATGTAATAAAAGATTATCAAACATATAAAATCAAAACTGAAATAATGATTTCTTTATTCAGGTTTCGAATCACCTACCTTTTTTTAGAATTAGAAAGGGCTTTTCTCACGGGTTGCACGAAGGATCTCAAATTATTGTCAATGACTTTGCCTCGTCAAGATCTTTGAAACGGCATATAATTATCAATGTTCCATGATCGAACGTCGGTGTGACAGCGATTCAAAGGGGTGATCCATTTTTTCTTAGGCGGAGAGAGAGAGGATGAGAAGATGTGGGGAGATAGTGACGTGAGGGAGAGATTGAGAGAGAGATGGTTGAGGTGGCAAGGTAACTGCCCCACCTCCTCCTTTTTTTTTACTTTTTTTAAATGGGTTTTTACATTCATTTAGATTTTAATTATAAAGGAAGGTTCATAATCTTAACAAACTTATTAACTATAAATAAATACATCTCCCCGGTCATTGGCTAACGAAATTGAAGTTCGAAATAAAAAATTCAGAATCAAAGATAATGTTGAGAGGTTTAGCATATTCATGCTATCTATCTCAAATTAGATTAGTAATGCAAATTGATTATCATTCCGGCATTTGGGAAGCAGCGTTGATCATCTGGCCCACACGACACTAACAATTATACGTACTGGTCTTGAGCACAATCAAGCTCGATTAATTTGGTATTCGGTCAGAATAATACATTTGATTGTGACAAATTAAACTTCCAACAAAAAGTATTGTAATGGAAGAATTTATGAATAATAAAATTCAACCATATTTAATGACATATGACCAATGTTATTAAAATCATGTCGGTTGGTTCAACAGGTACAATTGTGAACCTCGATTTGATCAAATTTAGTTTGGCCTCAAAAACGGAAATGTTATTGAATCGGCTCGAACTGGGTTGAACCAGTAAATTAGTGAATTGTTGAATAAAAAATTGTTCAACTTGATACTTGAAAATAAAAACAAATTAAGGTGAAACAAATTGATAAAATTGGAAGGAAACTTTTGGAACGAAGGGAGAAATAATTAAAGAAGAAGTAATAAATATAAAGAGAAAATAAATATGGGAGGAAAATTAATAAACAGAAAATAAAAAAGGAAGGAGGTGAAAAGAAATGAAAACAAAAAGGAAAGAGATGAAAACAAAGTAATGTATAGTAAATAATAGGAAAATTTGAATGATTTGGATAACATAAATTAATTAGTAATAATTTATCAAATATTAAATTTTTGGGTTAACATTAACTTTTTAAAATACAAGGATAATTTGAGTAAAAAAAACCTTCATTAAAAATAATAAAAAAGGAGTTGAAAGTAAAAGAACGTAAAAATAAAATAAGAGAATATATTTTGAATTATTTGTAGTAAGATAAATTGATATTGCACTAGTAATATCATATAAATAACAATAAATTATTAATCATAATGACTTCAAATAAATATTAACTTATAAAAACGTAATAAATAATGATTTTATATTAATATATGAATATTGTAAGTTACTATTAATTTTGTTATATATTATACAACATTCATTTCGCTATAAACACATAAGATTATTACAAATAATATCATCTTAATAAAATTCGATTGAACCTGATTGAATGGATTTAACCATGAACTAGTTGACCTTTTGGTTCGATTATGAGAACATCGCATATGACTGTTAGTGGTCATGAATAAGTGTGCACGAATGACGAGAGGAGACAAAGCTTGGATGATAGCTTCAAGGTGCGCGACTACAACAAAATGGCCATCTAAGGACACATATTTAATTTAGTAGACACGTATGTATTGCGTCCTTAACACATTCACCGACGCTATAAAAAGTGTTCCAATACTTGGTGTCCCAAAAAATTTTAAGGACACAAATAAATGTGTCTCTATCTAGCGTCGCTAACATTGAGACACTATAAAATGTGTCTTTATCAAGCGTTGATACCTTAATAACACAATTACATGCATCATTATTATATATTATTTACATAAAGACACATTTATATGTGTCGTTAGTAAATGTCCATAATATAAGGACACTTTTAACTATATTATAAGTAAGTGTCACCAACATAAGGACGCTTCTAAATGCGTCCCTAATAAGTGTCGCTAGTATTACAATACAAATTCAATGTGTCGTCAACAAGTGTTGTTATTATAAGGACGTTAAATTGTGTCAGCATTAAGCATCGATAACTTAAAGACGTTATTCAATGTCGTCTTCAAGTGTCTCTATCGTAAGAATATTATTCAATACATCATTAGCAAGGACGCTATTATTTTATAAATAAAAATTATCTCAAATGTAAGAACACTTTGTTAATATATTATTTATAGGGTTTAATGGAGGTGAAACACCCCTATAAAAGAGGAGAGAGAAAGTGGTTATGTTATTTTAGTTAGGTGGTTTTAAGTTGTTTTTAATCTAAATCACATAATTAAAAATAGACGGTCGATCACGTGGATGTTTCACGGTGAAACACCTGGAGGGGTGTTTCACCTCCATTAATAACGCAAAAAAAAGGCATAAACCCTATTGGGATAAATCAAATTCTGAGTGCATGAAAAGTTGAAAGAAACTCGTCAAAACCAACGTACGATCAAGCACTTTACATGTTAGCCTAACTTGGCATAATGGATTCCATACTAACATAATCATTATATACATAAAAGATATTGTAATAGGATAATAGTTATTTTAATAGTTTATTTTTATGATGTTGAAGACTTTTTAACTTATCACATCATTATGAATCAAAATTGGATTAAGGTTTTAAGAGTTAGTAGCTTTAAGCTCACGAGACCTACATAAGTTTAAGTTATTGAATTTAAATAATTTAGGAATTTGATTTTGAGATGGATTATAATATTTATACGAAATAAATTGGATTTCTCTTTTCTAAGGGAGAGAAAGAGAGAGGCTAAGGCATATTAAAAGAGAAGAAAAAAATTATTTTCTCTGTGTTTCGTAATCTCTCGATATCATAGAAAAGACATGGATTGGTCTCTCTTGGTGGTAAGAATAGAAAAGAAAATGAGAAATCTTTCGAGAAGATGGAGAGATTTTTTGGAGAGTAAGAAATCAAGAACAAACTCATATTGGGATATTCAAAAGTTTGTTTGATATTGTAATCAAGAATCACCATAGTCAAGTGATATGATTTCTATTAATTATTTCAGAATTTTTCATAGGATATTTGTTTATTTATTTCCATTGGATTTTTTAAGAATTTGGGCAAAAAAATTAAACTACTTTGTAAATCATTTTTATATAGTAAAATTGCTCCAAATCCGAATTATAATAGGTGCATGTTTAAAGTGACATTCAATAAAAATTGAGATATGACAAACATAATTAGCTAACTCGTCCAAAATATGAATGCACTTCACTGAAATATGTTGTATTATGTTCCAATATGAAACAATGTGTTTAAACGGAAACTTTGACTTAGTATATTATATATATGATTATTGGTGTTCGTCTATGAGTTTTTGTTTGTGTTATAATTTATGATAGATTTATAGTTTGACAAAAAGGTATGCACATGATATGTTATTATTGTTAAGTGTAGAATGATTGCATTGTGATCTTTTATCTTCTTGTTGGAGGATTTTTCTACATAAATATTGGTGTCTCTTTTTTGCTTGATATTACTTTTTGTGCATGATATCGGGTTGAATTATTCAATTCATATATAGGCACTTAAAGGAAAATTACAACAATAAGTATGGGAGCAGAGTTAATTTGGGTGTTCTTTTTTGTGTGAATTAATGTAGGATAACTATTTTAGTGGGGCGATGAATGACGTCGAATAATTATTCATTTTGAAAAGCAAGAATGGATGATATTCTCTTCTAGAAGGATTTGCTTGATCCCATCGAATTATGTGATAATATGTCAAGAACAAAAATATTGATAGTTGAAAAAGATATAGAGAAAGATTGTCGATATGAGTGTTTTTCATCATGTTGCTCAAGAGATAAATACATAAATTCTCTTAAAGAAATTGTAAGACTTATATGAAAGACATACAATCCAAAATAATTTTTTGTGATTTTTATGCTATCACTATGGTAAGAAAGTTTATACTAAACGAAATCATATAGACTAGAATAAACAACAAATAAGAAGAAACAGAACGATGATCGACATGAAGATAATAAGAGTACTACTGTAGTGACATCAAATGATGATATTGTACTTATTTTAAATGCAAATGAAAAGTGCAATTTCTAAGAACTTTTTATTAAATGGTACTCGATTAGATGCTTCGCATCATGCAATTCATTTAAAAGAATGCTTCAACATGTACAATACTTATGTTTTTGGCAAAATAAAGATGGACAATAAAATTAAGTATGAAATTGTTGGAGTTGAAGATGTATGCATGTGAACATATTATCGTTAAGGGCCGATATATGCTTAGGATGGCTAAATTTCTGAAGTCATTTTAGAGTGAAGCTACGAATATTACGTTCTACCTTATCATTAAATCTTTATCAATTTATTTGAATTCTAATACTCTTAAAAAATATGAATTGGTAAGAATACTTGTGACTCTCACTTAAATATTTGGGTGTAGAGCTTTTATATATAAATAAAAAAACTTGAATTACAATGGTCAAGAGTGTATATCACTGGGATATGGAGATGTAGAATTTGAATACAACTTTTGAATTCCGAAGATGAAGAAAAATATAAGAAGTAGAGATGTGATGTTTTATGAATTTTTTAAATTTTAACGAACTTCAGTATGGCAAAAAAGAGAAAGTAGTGATAATACACATATTGAACTTGATGTAAAGGGATAATGAGCAAGTGACTTCTTATTTTTATAGATCTATAAGACTATAATATTTTCTGCTAGATATCCGAGTTTCGAATATATGGTGATTGCTATAAAGAGGGAGTCAAAGATAAATTTAAGAGAAAAGTTGAAATAAGATGCTAGAAAGACTCAGATGAAGATCAACTGACGATTATTAATGGAATATATCATTTCCATGAGTTGAATGGGATATTGTTAGTCCTTAAGTCTTGAGACTCAAATAGGTTTAAGTTAAATTAAATCTATTAATTTATGTGTTTGAGTTTGAGATGGATTATAATATTCAGATGGAATTAATAGGATTTCTTTTTCCTTTGAGGGAAAGGTTGGGACTTATGAAAAGAAAAGAAAAAAAATATTTTTCTCTTCTAGTATTTCTTAGTCCATGGGTACACTATCAATTGATCTCTCTTGCATGGTAGTAAGGATAGAAAAAAGAATAAGAGAATTCTTTTGAGATTAGGGGAACATCTTTTTTTGGAGATCAAGAAATCAAGAACAAAGTCATATGGGGAAGATCTCTGAAGATTTTTTTTAATACTATGATCATGGTTGTCAAAATTACGATTTTGATTGTAAGATCGCACGATCTTATGATACTATCAAAGATCAACGATCTCAATTTAATTAAAGGATCGAATTCGTAGGATTGTAGGATCGATAAGATCGTAAGATCCTATCGATCCTACTATATTAGTTTAATTTTTTCATTTTTTATACTTTCTTTCAAATAAATATATATTGTAATAATATATTACACTATATTTTTAAATTTTATTTTTAAAGCATAAAAAAGTGCAAAAAACAATAAATGATAAAATTATTTAATAACAAATATAAAATATTTTAAGATATATTTAACAAATCATTAGATATATGTATATTATAAACATATTTATTTTTAAAATATTTTTATTTATAGGTAATATCTTATGATTCTCGATCCGAACTAATTAACTTTCGATCTTATCACACCCTCCTGATTCTAGGTTAGATCTCGATTTTGATAATCTTAATTATGACCACAATAATCACATTATATAGTTACTGTTAATTATTTTATAATTTTTCAAAGGATATTTGTTGATTAACTCCTATTGGATTATTATTTCGGAAATGAGTGAAAATTCAAAAGATTTTATAATTTGTTTTTTTATATTCTAGCATTGCTCTTTGATTGTCTCTTGATAGACAAAGGACTGACAAGTATTTCAAAAGCAGGTGAAAGACATTTTGTGCAACAGGGTTCGGTTATAGGTTTGTTGTGACAAATTGTGGAATATTTTTAATTATGGTTATAAAGTAGGTTAGATAAATGTTAAGATTAATAATCGATGATGCAAAGAATATGATGAACCACTCCATCAACAAATCTAGCAAGATCAAAGCCAATGAGTAGAGATTAAATCCGAGTGGAACTTAGAGTTGAGGTCAAAGAGGTAGCAAATGAGGAGGTGGATGAAGCTGAGGAGGCCATCAGGAACAAAAAAAGGGAAATGCTACATTGACTGGACCATCAGAAACAAAAAGAAAAATGGTAAATCGACTGGACCTCTGATACCATGTAATAGAAAGTAAGAACGAGAAAATCACACATCCTAGAGTTGGGTGGTAATCTATTTATAACAGGTGGACATTTTTTTTACAAGTACGAGCAACTGATATAAATAAGTTGGTATTTGTTACATATTTGACAAGATAACGATAACTTGCAAAAGGTAAGATGTGATCAAATATAATCTTCTTGAATGATCTTAAAAGTATCAAAATTTTGCTAATGATAATTAAATTTGATATTCATTAATATATAAGTAGTCAAGTACATCAAAATCTTATAAAAACTAGATTAATCAAAGTAGCTTCTTCAAATATTGATATAGAAAAAATATTATTAATAAAAAAACACACACATTTTGAATCTCCCCGGCCAGCTTTATAGTTGTCCATGTCAAGTGGAATTCTTTTATTCTATACGAATGGCTTATGGGCTAAATGAGCATATCAAGTCTTATGGGCTAAATGAGCATATCAAGTCGAACACTACACCGACATTTGCGTGACGTGTAACTTTACAATTTTTTAGGATTTTCACCGTAACTGGGTGGTGGGTGGTGCTGGTTTCTTCACCTCTAGACTCTAGTCATGTAATACCAAAGTATTCTGAATCAAGCCTTGTAACTTATAAGAGAAAAATACGGGTGAAAAACTAGAAACGAACGAAATTGTATTGACAAGATGATAAAACCATTTTGTTCAAGATCAAATATATGTAAGCTATAAAATCATAATCATGTTCTAACTTTACATTTCATTTTCTAGTCGTAAAGGAAGGTTCATAACCTTAAATTATAATAAGAATTATTTATTATAAATAAATTATGTATCACAAATAATTGGTTAGTCAATTTGAACAGTGAAATCTCTAATGGATGAAAGATCACATGGTTAAGCATTAAATTGGATGCACAACTTGCCGAGCCCAATCCATCGGTCAACGAGATCGAACGTGATCGAACATTGCTTTTTGACGTAAAAAAACGACGTAATCCATGGTGGAAAAATGATGTAAGCTCGTCCATTAAGTGAGTACATGAGAAGTTAAAAGGAACTCAAAACGATTTATCATATTTGCATGTTAGCTTGACTTGGCACACGCAATTGATCCCCATAAAAAAGATAACAAAATAATGCTACATTTAATCTTAATAATAATTTCAATAATTGCATTTGATTAGTTGAATACTTTTTAACATATTGCATCATTGCTAATAATATAAAATACACATCCAACAGGACCAAGAAACACGTCTATTTGTATACAAGTAAATGAGAACTATTGACATGCTATCTCTCGTGAAATAATAAAGTAAACGTTCTTTCCTTGGTTAAATCAATATTAAATGTTTCGCATGCTTTTAAATCAATATTAAATGTTTCGCATACTTAATATTGTCTCCGCCACTCATGATAGTGATATGATTTTTTTTTCGCTGACAGAGACCTTATTATTTAAAATCTCAACTTGCGTTACTATATGTAGGTTTTGTATATTTTAACCTTCTATAGGCGAAACCTGTACTTCAAAGCTAGCTATAAATAAAACTTGCTATTTGATGTTGTGAAGAAAAGGAAGATCATCCTATGAGAGAAAACACAAATATAATTGTCAACAACAGATATTTTTTAGATAAAACAGATAAAAAATATTTTACCAAATACATCTACATCAAAAAGCAAGTTCTGCTTTCATCAAAGCAGCAACTCCGCAACTTTACCAAATACAACCTATATCTTCTCCGTAAATGGGCATTATCTTCAAAAGTCAAACCAACCATTTCAACTCATATCCCAACATTTCTCAAGATTAAATTACGAGAGTGTTGCTAAAAGTTTTAAAATTTTAACTTTCGAATTAGATTAATTTAAACATAGAAACTAACCTTTTTTTTAACTCAATCGACTTAAGTTATTTGTTATTTGTTATTTGTCGCTGAGATTTTTTTTTTTTGCTGTTATCAAGTTTGCAAGGATTTTAAATTCATAGGATGCTAAGAAAATTCACATTTGCACTTCAGAATCAAACTATACTAAAAAAAAGTATTTCCACCGCCGCTCGTGACCTCTAAATTATTGCATTTTTTTAACATTACAGAGCTTTGTTATCTGTATTTTATTTGACTTAATTTAACTAATTACATGTGTATCCTTTATTGGTTTTGGAAAAATGTAAAAAAAAAACTAACAAAAAGATACAATTTATTTCACTAATAAATTTTCACGATAGTGTAGCATTTAAAATACAACCACATAAAAAAAAGAAAATAGAAATGAATGATAATGGAACAAAGTAGAAAAAAGTCAAATAGGAAAAAAAATCAGTTTCCATAAAACAAAGGAAATAAATGCATGTAAACAAATAAAAACTGAGTTGTTTATCAAAAGATCAGTTCATTCTACCTTCTTCATATTATAATAATGTTATGTGTCTAAAATCAAATTATAAAAAATTATAATAATGTAAGGGGGAGGGATTGCCCCTACGTTTGGCTCATGATCGTCGTCGTCGTCGGTTGGGCTCGGTCACACTCTCCACCTTGCCAATTGCCGCACGGCACTGAGAGCCCATCCTTATATTTTTTAATGCAAGGGGTAAAAATGTGAATGCACACAAAATGAAATAGTGTGTGATAATACAAGTAATAAGAATTGGGAAGAAAATATTTAAGATGTTTGCCAATTTTTTTATAAAAAAAATCATTTTTCTTTTCTTTTCTAAATTATAATTTATGTTCATTCCACTTATGAAACATCCTTAACTTTTCAGGAAATGTATAATAAGTGATAAATTTAACAAAAAAAAGTTAACGCTAAAGTTACGTATTAAGTTCAAGTGTTTGAAAATTTGAGAGGACAAAACAAAGAATATTGAAATTTAAAATGTGAAGTGAAAATAAGTTATCATTTTCGGATAATATTAGAATTAATATTTTTTTTATAGTACACAATTGTGTGGGGGCGATAGGCACTATGCATTGTGCGCCCAGGGATGTGCAAAAACATTATTCTCTATCAAATTTGATAAAAAAAATATCAGGCTGCAATAATAATAATAATAATAATAATAATAATAATAATAATAATAATAATAATAATAATAATAATAATAATAATAATAATAATAATAATAATAATAA